>JAAGNO010000952.1:0-14446 GCA_033439905.1 Ceryle rudis
TAGGGTTA
Organism: Ceryle rudis; assembly: GCA_033439905.1. NCBI lineage: Eukaryota > Metazoa > Chordata > Aves > Coraciiformes > Cerylidae > Ceryle > Ceryle rudis. Next base: position 9 of record JAAGNO010000952.1, read on the forward strand.
GGGTTAGGGTTAGGGTTAGGGTTAGGGTTAGGGTTAGGGCTAGGCTGAGGGCTCGGGTCAGGGTTCGGGTGAGCGTCAGGTTTGGGGCTTGCTTTTGGGTTAGATTGGATGTAAAGGGATGAAAGGGTGTTCCCCCCCGTTATAGGACTTTTTGGGAAAGAAAGAATCATGAATATTGAAGCATTTCTGTGTCAAAAAAACATTGCAACGACCCACGTTGAGAGTCTTGCTTTGTTTTTCTCATTTGGAATGGTCAGAAGTACAGTGGAATGCAAGATTTGCAAACAGCTCGTGTCAACTGAAAACTACAATAGCTGGCAAATAAAGCGTGCAAGAAATTTCACCCTTTCCCTTCTCGTGAGCAAGGTTCTGCAGGCCTGATCCTAAACTCTTCGGGCTGTGTTGAAGCTTTGCCACTGATTTAACAGAAACAGTGCTCCAAGAATTAGCACTGAGGGAATCATGCTGAAGGAAGGTTCAGACTTGGAGAGCACCTATATTCAACTTACACATTTATGGACAGTAGACTGATTGGTCAGTCAATTATTCCCTGGAATTTTATGGACTCCAGGCAAGTCAGTTCAAGATATATGAACCTATCCATTTCAGTAATAAAACTCCATAAATCTGTCCTAGATTTGGACTTAGAGTAAAACCTGAAAGCTGGCAGATTTCAGATCGGTGGAGGTGACATTACAATTACCCAGCAGCTACCTACCGTGGTCTTAACAAGACAGAAGGTGAAAATTAAATCTATATACACGTGCATAAGTTGTGAACTAATTAAAATAGCCATTGGGGTTTTAGGAGAATTTAACTATAGAACTTGCACAGTGCAAACCTACACATTTTCTCCTGCAAGATGCAAAGCAGACAATGAAGTTGCAGAAAGCGTATGAGGCTGGTTTTGTTTAACTTTGGTCTTCTCAGTTTACTCTCCCTGCCACTGCCCTCTGGATATTTTTATGGAAGTAAAAGAAAATGCTCCTTTTATGTATTAGAGCTATGCGTGTGGGTGACTCATTTGGCAATATTAATAAGAAGTAGATTCAGTTTTATTTTGAAGTCTCCTCCAAAATTATTGAAGTGAAGGAGAAAAATACTCAGGTTGCAGAACAAGGCCGTTTGCTACATGGGGAGGGTTTTACTTTTCATACGGCGTTTCTAATTTTGCAGAATAACAAGGTTAAAAAAAAAAGAAGAGAAAAGAAAAAAAGAAAATACACAGAATGAGTTGCAAACAGAACTTGTCCAAGGGCAAGCCAGGCTGGGGATGTTCTTGTTACAGAGGTGTAGGTGTCCTTCATACTTGAAAGGGCTGTGAACTCCTAGGTCAATGACGTGTTTTGTGTCAGGGTGATAATACCATATGATGCTCTAAGATGTGAGTCTTCCTCTTGAGCTGTCTGGATCTTTTCTGCATTGACTGTAAATGGATCCTGCAGCTATAGAGGAGTTGCTGAACTTTTGCAGGGCAAAAATGGAGTCAGGAACAGCCCATCTCTCATGCGTTTCTACTTTTGGTCTCTCTCAGCATAGTGGTAGATGTGATAGGTTAGTCTTTAACAGCTAGAGCAGGGGCTCTGGCTTGCTAAAGGATATTTACAAAGCCTCACATGCTAGAGCTGTTTTCTTCCACATAATAACACCATTCTAAAAAATAATACTAAAATGAACAAAAAAATCCTAGTGAGTGAGAAGAAGGAAGGCCACCAATAGTATCCACAAATATGGGCCAAATACAGTGAATAGTTTCTAGCATAAAACCTCCAAAATCCACCAGCTTGGACCTCCAGTTTTTCATTTCATCCACTGAATTAAAAAAAAATATTCATCATTTTACCAGTCCTAGCAGGTAATTTTAACAGGCAAGTGAAAATAAAGGACACCACCCTGATGAAAGCTGTCTCCAAGATAACCTACCAAAATCTGCCTCAGTCTGAGTTCCGGCACCTTCTCTGAATGCTGTCTCTTAGGTTAGAGCTACGTTACACCTTCTGCTCACGTTGCCTCTCTACAGCAACACACCATCTCATTTTACTCCAGTGTAGCATTATGCAAGGCTGGAAGCATCCATCCTTAATTTTCCCTGCTGTCTGTGGATGCACAAACCAGCAATATGGGTAATTGTTGCTATTTATTAGCTCTTGCGTCAAACCAGTCTATGTATATGTTCACAAATAAGTCCCTAATAATTAAATTCTTCAGGTTTTGATCTTGCTCACAGGAGCAGAGTAATTTTCATTCCCTTATGGATTAGATTATCCTGAAAGGTTACGATTCAAGCCTTCCCTTTTTCTCCGATATGATTCTTCCAGACCTTGGGACTGATAGGGCCCTGCACAGCACCAGGTCTATGTTTTCTCTGTAAATACAGCCTACAAAATTTCAACAAGTCAGCCCTTGTGTGCCACACTGAGAGATTGATGACAAACCACATTATTTTTCCCCTCCATATAACTGCCCACAATTACAACGGTACTCTCTCAAAACACGGGTTTGTTTTTGTCCGAGGAGGAAAGAGCGCAAGCACGGTCTGATATCTCGGTGTAGGGCTGGCGGCAACACTGAGCAGCATTATTTGTGGAAAATGCCCTTTTCATCCCTCTTTTTTTTTTTTTTTTTCCCAGCCATGATAAAATATTGGATCCGATTCTGCCGCATATGCTTATGCAAAGCCAGTAACTCATCAGCAAAGGTTATCTCAATACGGAGCTAAAGAAAGGAAGGGATCAAGACTTTTGCAAGTCTTGTTCAGTTCCCTGGCCTGCTCCTGAGGTGGTGAGGTTGCACCTAAACCAAGGCAGCTGCTGAAATCAGGATTATTGGTCCTTCCTGTAGATTAGGTTTGTAACACGGTGTGTTTTGGTTTGTTTTTTTTTTTTTATTAAAGACCCCTATTTTCTGTTGGTCTCGTGTTTGAAGACAATTAATCTGGCAAGTCCTTGTGGAGTGCTGTTAATATACAAATCCACACAGTTGTAAAATGTCAGGAACGAACAAATTGCAGGAAAAAAAATTAAATAAAAATAAGTAAATAAAAGGCTCTGTCTCCCTAAAGACAGATGTTTTCCTGGAGAAGTGAGACTATATTGTTAAAGTCACCCTGTCATCGCTTCTGAACCTGAATACCCAATTCCCTTATTTTTGTACTGAAGTTCCTCCTGCTTTTAGGTTGTATCTCTTCAGGCACAATCAGGCGGTAGCGCTGGGAAGACGCTGATTGCTGGGTGCTCTGATGATATTTCCAGAAATGCTGCTGTCCTCCAGATAACTGAATTCCCAGACTCGACTGCAAACTCGGGAGCAAAGGCAGCACCTGAAAAGCAAGTTCGTCTTACTTTCAAGTGAAAAATGCTTAGAGCATCAAACATATGTCAAAATCACTAATTTGTCACGAAGCTGCTACGGGCTTATATCATCAATCATCTTGACGCACAGCACTTGAAACGGTGCTGAAAAGATACAAGTCATTTACTCAAAAATGTTTTCTTTATCTGTGAGCGGGCTGAAAAACTTCCATAAGAGCACCGAAAACTTTGCGCTCCCTATTCATTGTTTCCAACGAGTGTTTAACGTTTGTAGTTTGTATAGGAAAGGAGAACGAGGGAGTCTTTCTTCGTTCAGTGGCGCTTTTATTCAGAACATGGATGTGCAGCCTGTTTCTGAGTGATAAAGAGCCTGCTTGTCTTAACTTTACCCCTTTAAATATTTTCTGCTAATTCCAGTCGTTTGTTGGTTTGTTTATTTATTTTAGATTTCTAGCTAAATTGTGGCATTCCAAGAGGCACAGCTCGTTCAGGGTACTGTAGATAAGAAATAAATGACTGAATTCTTCAACTATGACACATAAATTATCAATATATAATCACCTCTGGAAGAAATTACCACTATATAACCACCTCTGGAAAAATGGAGACTCCAATGAGACAAATTTAATCAATCCGACTTTTAGGGACCACTTACATGACTTCTACAGTTTCTCATCCCTGTGTTTATGGACATCCCAAATGTTTATGGAAGAAATGGAGATTCCAATGAGACAAATCTGATCAATCCAATTTTTAAGGACCACTTCTGTGATTTCTACAGTTTCACGTCCCTGTACAAAATGTTTATGTGCATTAATCTCATAGACAAGCTGTAACCCAAAGTTTCTCAGTAACTTCTGTGAGGCTGTTTAGGCTTCTAAAGCTGATGTAGCTCTAGCAAAGATGCACAGGTTCCTAAAAGAGCAGTCTAAAATTCCTCTGGAACTGTAAACTGCCTCAACACTGGTTATTCAAAGCTAAATACTTCTGAAATCTTAATGATTCCTTGAAATTTCAGGCCCAAGATAATAAAAATCTGGAAAATGAAATAACATCTTGGGATTTCAGTCACAGATGAATCACAAGTAAAATAGAGACTTCCAAATTCCGTGTGATTTTCTTGAACCTCAAAGAAAATTGGAGAGCAAGACCTTGTAACTGAAATGCTAATATTAATTCCCAAAACTTAATACTAATTTTATTCTAGAGAAATACTAAAAATCCAACTAGAAGCACAGCGGATGTCATCAGCAACTCAACTTAGATGCAAACCAATTTTTGTCCAGTTTCATGTGCAAGGGGTGGGAAGCATTCTAAAGAAGTTTTGGCAGCGAAGTGGGATAAAGACTATTGGTCTGATGCCGCAAATAGCTCTGAAAATCCCACCAGTTTTCCATGCAATTTCTGACACCTCTGTGGAAAGTCTGCACAGCTTAATCCTGGGAGCTAAAGCCCTGCTCTTGAGAGGTGCTGGGAGTTCCTTCGGAATGAAGTTAACAGGAGTGGAAACCCTTGGTAGGGAACTCAGAAACCTTTTTGCATTTGTAGCAGATACGTATACGTTGAATTTGGAGGTTTGGGGTTGGTTTGTTTCAACAACTGGCCAATCTGGAATGTTCTGATCAATAAGGTCCTCTGGAGGCAGTTGGGGAGGCTTTTGCAAAGATGACAGGTTTCAAGCTGTGGCCTTCCAGGAGTGCTGAGTTGGGATACTGAGGTGAAAACGAGGGGAAGAGCCTACATTATATTTCTTCTCCTTAAAAAAAAAAAAAAACCCCAAGAAAAAAAGAAAATGGCAGAAAGCAAGCAATAAAGCAAAAGGCATTTCCTAAAGGTAGCCATTAAATCATTCAGCACGCTGGTCCCTCGAGAGCAGAGAGGTTCCTCTTTCCTTTCCAGAATGGGTTTTTACTAGCCATTCCTCATCTCATGCTCAGTGTCTTCACCTGGCTCTCCCTGGGCATTTACCCAGCCTCCATCCAGCAGGACAGAACCGTGGCTCTTTCTAAGATGGGCTGTGGCCCATATATCACTTTCAAAAAAGTTTTCAATGGGTCCCCAATGATGTCGACCAAGGGCTCTGTTTTGCTCGTGATAATGTGCTAATGCTCCGAGACCCGGCATAAATCTTCTCTATGCATCATCATTTGTCAAAGTCACAACATGGGGTTGGAAACTGGAAAAAAAAAAAATAATAAAAAAAAATTAAAATATATATGTAGGAAGAGATAGGAAACGTGGCTTTCCTTTTTCTTCCTTCCCATGTGACTTTCCCCTCCTTCTCTCCCCCCCTCCTTCTTTTCTCTTAATCTCTAAAACATCTGATTGTATAGAAATGGTAAATAAGGGGTTTAGTCTCTCCGTCCTGTGTGTGTACACACACATGCATGTGTTTGCTGGACGTTTTTATCAATGGAATCTCAGAATTCATTAAGGGACCTTTTGCCACCTTTGGTTAGGAGAGGGTTGGTCAACTGGTGCTCATTCCCAGTCAAGTCATCGTTGGGGTTGATAAGAGCAGATGGAAAAACATCATCCTATCGAAAGGGCCTACGCTGATGGGCTTTGTTTTTAACCTTCTCTGAAGGAGCAATCCCACAGCCCACATCAAAATGATCTCTAGAGCTTGTTTAAAGCAGAATGAAAAGAAGTTGTGAGAGAGAAAATCAAACTTTTGTTTCAACACTCTATTTCTCCTCTCTTTTCCTTTCCTGCTAAGTTCCAATTCCTTTTTTACCTTTTTTTTTTTTTTTTTTTTTTTTTTTGCCCACCATCTCCTTGCCCCACTGTCATCCCGTTCAGCTGCTGCTGAAATGGTTCTATTTAAAACACCTCATGAAAATAAATTGGCTTGGAAGGTTAGCTGGTGTTTGCGCTCTGAAAAGCCAAGGCAGACAAAATGCAAGTTGCTAATCCCCCTATTACTGCCTGTTTAGCAGAGTCCTTGAGGTCCAGAGAGTGAGTTGTGATGGCATTTGAGTCCTTTTTCCTCCCTTGTGTTTTCATGTTATTCGTTAGAAAAATGTAATAGCTGTATTAGTAGACCTGAAAGAAAATGAGGTGGTTTCTCCAGCACCATTTGCAGTTAATTGAATATACTGGGAAAAGCCATATCCCTGGGCCTGACATTTTATTCATTATCAGCACAGCCAGCGCTTAGCTAGAAACAAGAGAGCAGCTATAAACTGAAGGGAAAAATCTACATACTCATGGAGTGACACCGATGGAGCATCACCGGAGATGTTCAGTGTCCTGGGTAGGTTTAGACTGGATATTAGGGAAAAAATTTTCCCAGCAAGAGTAGTCAGACAGTGGAATATTCTGTCCAGGGAGGGGGTTGAGTCACCATCCCTGGATATTGTTTAAGGGTCATTTAGATGTTGTGTTGAAGGGCGTGGTGTAGGGGTGAGCTTTGTAGAGTAGGGTTAATGGTTGGACTTGATGATCCCAAGGGTCTTTTCCAACCTGAATGATTCTGCAATTCAGTTGTCATTAAATACATTGACAGAGAATGACAAGCCAGCCTTTCAAGCCCTTCCAGGCAGTTCTCACGGGTGTATTCACCGTGCAGCACTCACCTATGCAAGCGGTGCCACCGAAGTTGGTGCAAGCAGGGCTGGGGAGGTGACATTAGAGCCCTGGGACAGACTTTGTGCAGTTGGCAGAATCCAGCCTGAGATTCCTTGCAGGATAGAGCAGAATATACAAGATAGTTTTATTGAAACCATTGATGGCTAGGCTTTGCAGTGTCTGTCAGCTGCTGCTGGATGCCCAAAAGCAGCACGAGAGCCTGGAAACTGTTACAGGGTTAGAGTGAGGAGCCGTTAAACCTCTCCTTTGTTGCATTCTGTCATTTGATATATCGCTCTCTTGCCCTTAAATTTTATACTACAGGCTGCTCGGTCTCCCTTCACTGAAGTGGCACCGTTCCTGCTTCCAGAGCTCTAACAAGCCCTGCAGCTTTATCATCGGTGTACCCTTACAGACGGTATCTTAAATCATGGCATGAAATTGAGCCCGTCGCTGCGATCGCTGCCTGTGCGTGAGCCACATCAGCGGCTGGCAGCGCTCCTGAGCCCTGGCACCCTTCCTCGGCAGCCTCAAGTCCAATTAGACTTCACCTCAGGTAACTCTTCAAAAGAAAACTCTTAATAATTGTAATGTGATGGGCGACATGTCAGGAAAAAGAAAATAACAGCCTTAAATCCGGTATTAGCCCGCAATGGAAAACAAGCCATGGGGTTATTTCCATGAGAAATCTTGGAAGCCATACAATGGGTGGAAGGGAAGGGATGGGGGGAGTGGGGGAGGGCACACCGGGATGGGATATGAAAGGGAAGGGTCCTTGGCCAAGGGCTGCTCCTAACTGAATGCTCATGGACAGGGTTTCAGGTTTCCTACCTCTGCTGACAATTTGCTACACTTGGTATCAGGAAGATTAGAGGGGAAATGTTTACGGGGGTCTGTCTCTGAAGAGGAGAAGGAGCTACACGATGCTGTAATAATTTTCTTGGTTTTCTTTTCGTTTTGAGTAGCACTTCCCCTAGTCACTCGGCCTAATCCTGCCATGCTTTTGCAGGTTTTTTTACACCCCTTTAAGTCCCGGGAGATGGGTCTGAGACTTGTGGAGCAAGATGAGGCTCAGGTCCAGCATCCCTGTTTGGGTACTGCTGCTCTCTTTGCAAATAGGATCCAAAGAGAGAAGGAAAACCAATCAAGATGCACACACAGAGGGGAAGAGGGGGATTGCTGCGACACCCCATCCTTCTCCTGTGTGGGATGTCCGCCAGCTCCATAGAGCTGTGAGCGCTGGGATGGGGAAGCAGCTGGGCTGATGCCATCTCATCCAGCCATCCCCATCCCTGTGCCTACAGCAGCATCCGTCAGGAGCTGCTCCTCTGCAACAGAGGGGGCTTATTCCATCCCAACACCAGTGGAAAGTGGACTGGAATTAGTCCTCATCTGATGACTATTTAACTAGCTCTTCATTAGGTGTGCTTTCTATAAACAGAGATTAAAAGGAAAAAAAAAATGTAGTGGAATTACTCTGAGGAAAGTGTATCTTTGGAGGCCACATGGAACTTCATACAATAGCTCTTCTTTCTGTGAGAAGAGAATAAAGTCTTCAAACCAATTACATCAAGGCATATAATTACACACTTACACAGCAAAGTAAATTATTTTTCTTAGCACAAATGAGATTGTCAATTGCAGCTTCCAAAACCACATTTAGCTACAAAAAAAAAATAAAAAAAAAATGCCAGTTCACTTATTTAACTTTTCAAGCAAATTTTATTAATAATAAGTATTATTGTTTAATGTACAAATTATTTGGGATAGAGTTTTAGCAGTATTGCAAACCCAGCAGTTTAAAAGTGCTGAAGAATGCCAAACTCCAGGGAGCACTGCAGCAAACCGACCTATCATCTGTGCAAAGAAAAAATCCATACTTTCAAAGATTGTTATCAAAATAGATGCTGAATAATGACTGGTTTAGCCAAGAACAATATGTTTGCTTCTTACTGGGGTTCCTTATTTCACTGAGTGTATTTGGCCTCCCTGTGTCATTTCCTTCAAAAATTCACCACGTAGAGGTAGCAGCCCGATGTTTGATAGAGCAGTGACTGTAGCGTCAAGGAGTTGAAAGAGCAGATAAATTGGTCAAAGATACCGAGCAAAATTTTCACACTGGAGCCGAATGGAAAAAAGGGCTTCTGCAAACTGAAAAACTGTGTTGAAAATGGCTATGATTATGAAAAAAGAGTTATTCTGGTTATAGAAAACGCATCGAAATACTGCGTTTGAAATATGGATACATACTCCTGAATATATAGAGAGTAAATCTTTTTTTCAGACAATGTTTACTGATGGTTTCTGACGCTTCAGACTTTCCGTGCACATATTTTTTTTCATATAACTTTTGATCCAGCTTGGAAGCAGATATTTTGTCACAGCTCTGTAACTGTTGACTCCAACTGCTTATTTGCTTAAAGTTAAGCATGAACGTAAGTACCCAGCTGCATTGGTGCTTACGTGGCCATTCCCACCAGTATAATATTCCGAATCCCTCCTGTGATTACAGTATTCCCCATAATGGGAACCCCAATATTACTAAGGACTTGGGCGATCTTGGCCAATGTCAACAGAATGGGAGGTGCTATTTCATTAATTTCCCCTGACTAGGGACAAAAATAACTTCATGTATTTCTTGGTTTTGTGTTTCAACCTCCAGGAGAACCATTTTCTTAAAAAGTAAAGGAATTGGTTATGTTATACTCCAGTTGGTTACATTAGACTGTAATTTCACAAGGCATCAGTGATTCCAGGGACTGATTTTTGACAAGAAAAAAAATGACCACACATTTGCTACCATCAATAGTCACCTTCCCTCATGCATAAAGCATATGAACACATTTTTGGCTGTCAGTATCTGAACAACAGAAAACGGGAAGGAAGAGGCATAGACATGTTTTAACTTTCTGACAAACGGTTTTGATGAACGGGGATCCCCGCACTGGCTAAAGAGTGAGGACAGAAAAATAGGTCCCCATGGTGCAGGGCAAGATCTCCTCTAATAACAGAATGAGTGAGCAAATCAGGGGAACCACAACTTTCCTACTGTGTGAGAGACCACAAATAATGGAAGGCAAACAGATACGAGGAGGAGCAATTCATTTTCCATGCCCATTAAGTTTTCCATCAAGAACTGGGTGCCAATGTATTTATGATTTGGTGTCTTATATCTCTTCAGGTCTTCCTTCAAGCAGACTGAAGCTGGATTTGGGGTTTCGGTCCATTTTGCAGTGTACTTAGCCTGTGTTTGATGAGGGACTAAAATGAACTCCTGTAAATCATTCTGCAGCCATGTAAAGTAGGACTCTGTTACAAATTTGTAGCGACCCAAATGGTTAAAATCTTGGTATAATAAAGGCCATGTGCATGGCTCCTGAAAGTATTGCAACAAATGGCTTTCAACTTTTTTTACATTTTATTGTTGTGAGGTTTTGGGGTGTTTTTTTTATACTCTACTGTCAGTAGTAACACAACACAATCACATACTTGAAACTGGTATTAATAATTCTGCAGCCACTAAACACCTGCAACCCCTCTTCTCCTCACTTTATTGGCACCCTTGATTTTTATGAGTGTATTGTTTAAAATAAGGGAGTGCAGAGAGCTGCCATGGTGTGGAAGACCAGGTGCCCATCTGGTTCAAAATAATTCTTCTAGCTACAGTTAAGCTTTAAGTGCTTTAAAATCACATGCTGTTGAATATAAGCAAATCCGTTATTCAGTGGGACAACATATGAGCAACTGTGCTGACAGATCGTGAACACAGCCCTCCTGGGTAGTCCACACAGGTCCTGGGCCAGCTCCTCTGCAGCCCTTAGCGGTTCCTCCTCCACCATCAACCCCAAAGAGGATGCCCAAGGGAATGTGAAAGGCTCCATAACACACTGGGATTTTTATAGGTATACCTGATTCTGGTCCCTGACCTCCACTTTGTTGTGATGACAAAGCAGTCTGACACAAAAGGTGACCCGAGTAATGGCTCTGTAGAGGATCCAGGTGAACAGGAGAGTGAAAGGGGAAAAAAAAAAAAAAAAAAAAGAATTAATTAGCTTTTCCTAAGATCCTCTGGCAAGGCTGATCATCGCGTGGCTTCACCTTTTTCCTTTGCACTGTCTACCCATGCGATACCCCTGTGGGACAGAATGAAGGGCAGCACCAAGATCTATTACAGCCTGGATGTGTGTGGATGGAAAGGAGTTGCTGAGGGGGTTTCTTGCTCTCCTGGAGGACATGGCCCAAGTCTGTCCTTGTCCCATGTAGGTCAAAGCTCACTGAAATCCTTTGCTGAATGTGGTTTCCCATCCATAAAGTGCAAAAGCAATGCAGATTTAGACGCTAGGGTGGGTTCACGTCTGCACTTGAAGGATAGCATAGACAATGCTCTGTGTGCCTTTGCCATGGTGCATGTGTATATATACACACACACGTATGTATTAAAAAAGGAAGCCTGTAGCAGAGAGAAGAATTAAAACCAGATCTCTCAAATCCCAAGTTAACCTTAACCACTGGATTATTTTTTGTCTCTAGTGTGGATACTGCCTATGAGTCCTGTATACAAATATGAAAGAGATTTACTGGAGAAATAACCTTAGGCACAATAATACGTGTGTGCATGTGTGTACATATATATAAATATATATATATCGTTTCAGTATCGGCCAGAGAAAGCATTGCCTCATAAAAAGTCTCCGAACAGTCAGTAAATTCTGGGCCAGATTTCAACTCATGTTCCTGAGATAAGGACCAGAGGGAGGAGGAAGAAAAAGACAGCAGCAATCCTTTTATCCTTCTGGCCACATATGGTAGGTCTATTTCTTTCAGCAGATGTGAATAAAAATAGATATATTTACAATTGCCGTTGGACACAGAATTGAGCATAAGTGAACACAGAGCAGTCGTTTTCATCGATGCTAATACCGTAATAGTCTGGATTATGCAGTGCGCTGTTGCTATAATAACATTCGTTTGCTGTCAGCGCTCCTGTGTAAAAACAAATTAGCCGGATGATTAATGAATATCAAAACCAGCATGTGGATTCTCCTCTGTGATGCTGCAGCCCAGTGTGAAATCCGCTGCCGCGAGAGCTGTCTCTGCTGTTTGCATTGCAGAGTGTCTCCTTTGCAGATGTGGGTATGGATGAGAAAGGTGGTTTCTGACCACAGTATCTTCTCAGGCTTCTTTTTTTTTTTTCTTTTTTTTTTTTCTTTTTTTTGAATAACAATATATAAAAGAAAACTGAGAATCCAGAAAGAGGTGCTGAGGTGAGAAATGTCTCTTTTTTTAAGTTTAGTCTGACCTCTATCAGATCAGCATCCCTAAGGACAGCTTTACTAAGGGGGTTCCCTACTGCAAAGCCTCCAACAAGCAGTCACTGGAATTAGGAGAGAGGATGGGTCACCTGGGTACTTTGAGGCCGTGTAGTAACTCTTTATGTTCTGGATGGACTTTTAGGGGGGGATAATTTGGGTTCACTGCAAACAAAACTAGTGTAAGCAGCTGGAATAGTTCGAAAATGCCGATAGCACTAAAGGTACAATGACACGTAACCTTGTGCTGACCTGATCTGGCACCTCCCGAAGGGAAAACTAATAGCATGCAATGCTAGTAGCCTGGGTGGCAAAACCTGTTCTGAGAGAGACATGACACCATGGTGATAAAGCTGCATTTATTCTGAGCCTAGAGCTGGCACAGACACCAGCAGACATTGCGGTGCTTACAGCACCTAGCTGATCAACACTTCCACGGCAAAGAAGGGTAGAACACGGTGTACAGTCACACCGGTGCTACTCCCAGTGTTGTGGTGTGTGCAGAATGACTTCATAAAAGAAAAGATGATAATCAGTAAATAAATTTATGGCTGCGTGCAGTGGTTGAAAAGATTAATTCTGAGTTATTCCAGATGTATAAAACAATTTCATATTAAATCCCCAGCATTGCAACTTACAAAATAACCAACTGTGTGATTCAACAGATAGAAGCAGGAGAAAAACCTGGGTTCTTCTGAGTCTCAGCCTGACTGTTTTGTTCTCTCTCTCATATATCTGTATTTATACAACACTCAAAACCCCATTCTCCGTTTCGTGATGTAATTAATGAATGCACAGACACTTTTCAGTTCAAACTGCTGACTTAAGTGCGCTGTGATACAATCAGACGCGGAAACCTTGTGCTGTGCAAAGGAGATTCAGCATCCTTTGTCTTGGGGACAGTAGTTCTGGAGCTCAGAGGGTAATAGAGATATTTATGCTACGACTCAGCTGTGACATCTGGTAACTACACACACCCCCTGACTGATGTGTATTTTCCTTGTTAATGAAATACTCCAGAAAAGCCCACAGCCATGGAGCAGTCACAGAATGCAGGCATCTTCTCCTGTCTCCTTTCACAGTCCCCTCCTCCTCCCCACCCTGATTGTATTTTCTTTCTTTAAACTTCTACCTTTTTTACTACTTCCTACATCACATACCTGAACGGAATCAGAGTGAAATCTGACCACAGAGAACTGGCATCTGTCATCAAAATATACCTCCAGAGATTGCCTGTTTGTTTTTCTTGCTGTACATATGTGGGCTGCAGCATTGTGGGTATTTAAAACCTTTTTTTTTTACCAAAAAACCCAACTTTGAAATACCCACCTATCTCCCTCAGGGGTGTTGTAGATGATACTGCATAGAACTTCCATGGCAAATAGGTAGATGAATGTGGTTTTTTCACCGTAATTAATCAAGATTGTAAATGACCAAGGCAGAAAGAGGCCCCCAGGGTGCCTTGGTACTCTACAAAGAGTGGACGGCTGACTTCATATCTGACCCAGCTTTGCAGGTGGTGCCAGATCTCCCCAGCTTCTTGGTTGCTGAGCTCCCCGGTGAGGTCCATCCGGAGACAGCAGCGATGGCCCAGGCAAAGCCCAGTTTGACTGTGATCTCTGGTGCTGAGCACGTTCCTTACTAAGGGACATCAGGTGGAGGTCCTTCAGGTTTTTTAGCATTTATGGGGTTAATCGTGTTTTTTTATGTTATATATACACACACATGCGCGTCAAGTAGTTATATAATATAAAAAGGCTCTTTTCTCATATCCCCACAGCATGCAATAGGACTCCACATATAGCACACCAAAAAAAAAGAAAAAAAAAAAAAAAAAGCCCAAACACTGCCAAAATCTACATTTTCATTTGGCAAACTAGTTAAATCTATTCATAATCTGGTGCCTGAATCAAGTTTCAGACCAGACTAGACTGCCTTGGCTCCTGGTTTTTGTTGCTCGACCTGTCTCTGACTGAATTTAGCTATGATGTTACATCTTTAGCTGTAGAAAATTTCTAATAATGGTAGCCTGTTTTATTTTGCCACTGGAGGGTACAAGTTCCAGCATTTCCGTACTGAGGTCCAATTGGAGCCAGTTTCGGACTTTTTTTTGGACAGAAACCTTCCTTGTTGCTTTTTGCTGTTTTCTTTCTGACTTGTTTTTAATTATTTTATTTTATTTTATTTTATTTTATTTTATTTTATTTTATTTTATTATTTTATTTTATTTTATTTTATTTTTCATTTT
>JAAGNO010000958.1:0-15000 GCA_033439905.1 Ceryle rudis
CTGGAGTTTGAAAAGTTTTGTCTTTATATCATAAGTAAAATTACCAATTATATGTTTTTACACATTAGTATTATTATTATTATTTTCATCAGATGCCATTAAAAAAAAAATGTATCCTCCGTGTACATAAATTAAAGCTGTTTAGGGCCTTTGTATTTGGAGAATGTGGTTGCGCTTTCAGCATCATGTTCCGACTTTGGGCTTAAGCAAATTTGCCCGGTCATCTGTAAACCTAATTATGGCCTGTAGAAAATTAGTCTCTTAAGTTTTATTCTCCGTTTCCTGCAACCCAAAGATTAGGGAGTTCAGTCTGATACTATAATAAATTACAGACTGAAAGGCGCATCTACATTTGTCTCCATCTTTGAGAGTGGCCAGTAGTAGATGCTGAGAGAAGAGTAAAAGATGAGGGCAAGCACTTGGTGACGCTTTCCTTTTGTGCTCTCCCAGCCTTCGGCAGGCTCTGCTCAGGAAAATCATACTTGGAGGTGGTACTTCTGAGCTTTTTGGCCTTCTCTTGTATGAATTGGTAACTCCTCAACACGTCACCCTTTCTTCTACTGTAGCAGTAAGCTCTACAACTCAGTTACGTGCTGTGTGAAGTACTACTTTGTGTTTGTTTCGAGGCTGACACCTGTAATTTTTAGTAGACGTCAGCCTGTTTCTTATCTCTGGTCCATATATGGGCAACACCTCTTTTCAGGTCACATCTCAAATCACAGAGATTTTTATAAGTTGACTGTAATTATGGGCAACTTATTTATTCTTAACGGTTTAGGGACTATTTCATTTTTCTTAAGTTATGTAAAATTTTCTTTTCATAAAAATTTCATAAGGTACCTAATGTGCAGTAATGTGACATTGCTGTAAATTTGTTTTGTATAAAAAGTCTGCTGCAGCCTCCAAATGAATGGTTTAGAATTAAAGCAACATTTCTAAACCTCCTTGGGCTGTATATCAAAGTTTGTATGAATGTGGAAATACTTCTATTGTGAGTGTTTTTGTTGCTTATTTCTTGCAGGAGTTAAAGGAAGACAATCAAGTGTTGCTAGAAACAAAGACAATGTTAGAAGATCAGTTAGAGGGGACACGAGCCCGTTCTGATAAATTACATGAATTAGAAAAAGAGAATCTACAATTAAAAGCTAAATTACATGATATGGAGATGGTAAGTGTAAATGGAAGATGACAAAGACAACTGACATGCATTGAATTGCATTTCCATTTTTAATGAAAGAAATCCAGTCAAAACAGTGGAGGAGAGGGGGAAGGTTTGTCTTGATGTAGTAACAATTTTCAGGTATGATTTCCTACAGTAGCTTTGGTTCTGCCTAAGGATGGAAAAATTGCAAAGGCACTGTTCTTCCGAAAGGCAGTACGGTGTTTGGTCAGATGGCTAAAATACAATGGTAAGAAGCACACAGACTCATCAGTAAGAATGATAGCATCAGGCTGCTTCCCCCCCGCCCTGCCCCGTGAAGGTACACTGTTGTCACTGAAATACCTCAATAAAAGAGGTTATCCATATTTCAAATTCTGGCAATATAGTAGTGACCTATTTTTCAAAAGGTTATTCCCTCAGTAACTTCTGTCTCTACGCAGTTCTTCTCCAAAAAGTAAATATTCTAAATTATCAAGTCATAATTTGCCTGGGTGGTTTGAGATTTTTTTTTTTTTTTTAGGTGACAAATGATTACCTCTGTTTACTTTCATTTTCTGCAAGATGTTGAAAGTTGCAACTGCAGCTTCTTCCTGTTGAAGAAGCACGTGTGGGGAGGGGGGTTTATAAAGAACCAGATGAGACACTGATCACGGGCCCAGTCCTGGTACAACGTTTTGTATCAAAGTACACTTCTGCTAGTTTAGAGAAGATGGAATTTTGCTTCTCTGTCTGTGTTCTTTTTTTAACATTACACGTGAAATATTTTTAAGGAGCGTGATATGGACAGAAAGAAGATTGAGGAACTCATGGAGGAAAATATGACCCTAGAAATGGCTCAGAAACAAAGTATGGATGAATCACTGCATCTTGGCTGGGAACTTGAACAGATAAATAGGACTACTGAACTTTCTGAAGGTGAACATAGTAATATTTGTAGACCGATAACATACAGAATTTGAAAGCTTGAGGACTGGACAGGACTAGGAAATAAGAAGTCATTACTTCTAAAGTAAAGAGCTTTGTCCTCTGGAGAGATGTCACGGTTTGAAGGTGGTGTGGGCTTTTCGTTTGTTTGCTTTTGTTGTCATTAGTTTGTCTTGGTTTTGTTGCTTTTGTTTTTACTCTCTTCCATGTACCCTTGGAGATACAGCCTACACGAACAGTGTCTGTTCTTGTGATTCTTGTTCAGTTAAACAGAGGTGTAACACGTGTAAATACCTTGGAGTTGCACTGTGTTGCCATTCAAACATAGGTAATCTGCAGCACAGATCATGAGTTAAGGCTTCTTAGTGTGAAGGTTTGTAAAGATAGCTGTGGCAAAAACGTTGATTCTTCCAATATAGTGCGCTTGGTCATGCACTGGATCTCACGCAAAGGACTTGTGGAAATTTAGAGATGCGTCCTCAGTTGCGGGAAACAAATCTCTGCCGTGATTAGGATCTGTAGGATGAGTAGAACTTTTCTTTCTGTACATCTGCAGTGTTATCTGTTGGGTAAGGATGTTGGGTCATAAATCCTGACGGGCTCTATTCACCAAGAATGTATTGAAAGGGCCATCAAAGGCTTCTAAATCCCCTAAGGCTAAAAACACCAAGTCCAAGAACTCCAGGCAATAAGTGACCTTTTATTTTTTTTTATTGTGGTTTTCTTTTATAGTGCCGCAGAAATCACTTGGTCATGAAGTAAATGAATTGACATCAAGCAGATTACTGAAGTTGGAAATGGAAAACCAGAGTTTGCTGAAGACAGTGGAAGAACTACAAAGTGCAGTGGGTTCTGTAGAAGGCAGTAGTTCGAGGATTCTGAAAATGGAAAAAGAAAACCAAAGACTAAGCAAAAAGGTAAACTTTAGTGTATGTTCGAATTGTGTATGAGGTGCCTAAGGTTGCTTGCCATTTTTCTAAGGGGTAATTTTATGACTTGCTGTTACTTTGGGTAAGGTGTTAGTAGGGTCGAAATGGTGTTACGGTGTTTGTAAGTGTACGGTGAAAAAGAAAAACCCCTCAGAGACTTTCTTCTCTCTTTTAGTTCTGCTTCTTTATTGATGTAAGAATGTCACCATTTTATTCAGAAAGCTCTTGTACCAGCAGGGGAAAATGATTAACATATATTGGAGACATACTGAGTGCTGAAAGTGTTTTATGATAATTGAGTACATTATTTTAACTTTGGTTAGGTAGGGGAACGTTCCTGTACGTGGGTCAAGACTTGACTGTTAAGTCTGAACAGGAAAACTTGGTCACGTGTCCTCTTTCGTACGTGAGAAAGAGAGAACGTGGTCCAAGGAATAGATGAGCATGTAAATGAGAGGATTTTGGCAGATCTGTCAGCGATGATCTACAATATTTTCCTCTCGAAATTATGTATAGCGAATAGAGTAATTTAATTAGTGAATCATCTTCCAGCAGATGATTGTGTAAAGGTACCTGTTTGTTGCTTCTGGGTAACTAATTATAACTTACGTGTGACAGAAAAATGACGCTTGGTTATTTTTACTCGCAGAAAGTTTCTCTGTCTGGCGACGTTGCAAGTTGGAATGGTTTGACAATGATACATTTTATGTGTGTATTTAATTCCCAAGGAATTATCATAAGTGTCTCCTGAACTACTTAAATAACAACATTCAAGCCTTAGAAGTTAGAAGTGACTTGGAGGAGCAGTATAAATCTCACTAAAATGGAATTTTAAGAGGGGGGGGGAAAAAGATCCTCGGAGAAATATCCAGAGCCTAGTAAAATCTGGCATTTTTAGTGCAAAAGTACTTCACAGACACAATATTTGAAGCCAGGGAGAAAATTCTGGCAGAAGTAAATTTATTCCTAGAAGTGATTAATTGTTTCAGATTATTATAGAAAATTGCATTTTTATTGGTTTTTAACTATCCTTACTCATTGCTACGAGGGTACCCTCAGCCTAGCTAATAAGAGTTAATACTACTATAATTTTTAAGTAATTTAAAAACCACTTGTTTCTTTTTCCCTAGCTTGAAGAGCTAGAGAATGAATTTAGCCAAGAGAAACAAAGTCTTCAGAACAGTCAAAATTTGAGTAAAGATTTAATGAAAGAAAAAGCACAGCTTGAAAAGATGCTTGAAGCGCTTCGAGAAAACTCAGAGCGACAAGTGAGTAGCAGAATCAGGTGTCTTGGTGCTGCATTGTACTGCACTGTTCTCCTTTTGTGATTATTTTTTTTTTCCTACGGGTATAAAGGAACTGTAAATGTAGCAGATTTGCCAAAAGGACATACCTGCGGCAAAGCAGCTTGTCTAAGACCTGCAGTTAGTGAGAGACCTGACTCATCTTTAGCTGAGGCTTCGTTGTTAAGTTTTAAAACTTTAGTGTTTCGTAATGCTTCTGTGGCTTTCACGGGCTGTGCATTTGCGTGGTTGCTTAAAGGGTGTAGCTCGGTCAAACCTGAAAACTGGGAACTTTGGCAGTAAGCCAGACACCCCTCAACGGAGGAAAACGGGTTCCAGACAGCTGGGCAGTGTTTGAAGTAATGTTGGAGTACTAATGAGAATTACAGCAGCCCGTCCCTTGAAGGGTTCTGACCGAGACCAGTGTAGCAAAGCTGGGCTTCTGCTCTGCTACAGACTCTCTTCCTCCTGCGTTGCTCAGAGTCTTTTTCTGTCTGGCGGAGGAACCAGCACATCCAGCTTCGTCATATTCCACTGTACTAGCATGTTTTCTAGCTGTGACTGGTCAGTGGACAGCAGGATTTCTTTTTGGCTGCCAGAAAATGGCATCTGAGTCTTTGTCGAAGATTTGAGCTGTGTTTGGGAGGGCACTGAATGTCAGTGACATATCTGTATCAAAGGGGTGTTGAAACCTGAAGGTCTTTGCAGAACAATTCAGGAGACTTGCGGAAGGCAGCCGCTAGGGGACGAGAGTTATGGAAACTTCTGGAAATCCCATCTTCAGCAATCAAGTCCTTCAGAAAGGAAGAACTGGTTGACTGTAGTTACCTTTTATAAATTGCACTGATACTTCTTGATGAGATTGAAATTAAACTAAAAAAATAATCAAAGTACAGTTCTTTGGGATATAAAATACTGTATTTCAAAAATCCTGAAAATTTTTAAAGGCCCAATTTAACCAGTAAATGAAATTCCACACTTAGAAAAGGGGCGGGGGGGGAAGGAACCAAAAGGCTTGGCATTTAAGCTTTACTTTCATTTAAAGAGAACAATAAGGATAATTTAAAAGAAAACATGCCAGCTTGTCTTGTTTAGAAGTGGTTATTGGTACAATAATTGATTTATACGTTGCATTAAAAGTGCTCTTGGGGGGGTGGGGGGGGTGGGAAGGACTAAAACATCCTGGAATAAATCTTAAGTCCTAATTCAACCATCAGGGATATGTGTGTGGCTTTAAATTTGTTGGAAGAGGACTGACATTTCAGTGGGATTATTCCTTCTTAAAAATAGCATATTTGGGAGCTGGGAGGGATTAACAATATCTGTCATGTCTTCTGCTGCACTGAAACTTACGGGAGTTGGCTATGCAAGGTTCATTTGATTTCATCGAAAATTATGGAGGCAGGGATCTTGTTTTTTTGTTAAGTTTGGATTGTAGAAGCAGAATTCTTGGAAAGTAGTTACGCACATTCAGTGACGTACCAGGTTATGTAAAGAAAAGTTACAACGCTGTGGTTTTCGTTTCTCATCAATTGTTTCAGAACAGTTTATCGTTGCTGGGAGCAGAGCTGTAGATCCTGTAATTAGTAGTTACATTCAGCGTTAAATATGAAAGAACAGTCTATAATTTTCTCAGTCCGTTTTTCATTGCAATGAGCACTTTTGCTTTTCTCAAGTGGTTTATTGTTGAAACGTTCCTTATGATATGTTGTTAGGGTATTCTTAAATAGTGATCTAAACAGATTTTCTGGATTTTTTTTTGCTGTCTGTTGTTACATACCCCAATAATTTCAAATTACTTGGAGTAAATGAAAAAGCCAAGAGACGCTAAAAAAGTAAGATGTAAATGCTGCCTTTTATCCTTGAAGTAAATCTGGGACTATGTTATATAAGAAAATAATGCAGTTCTAATATGATTTATGTTCTCTGGAAGCTGTTTTGGAACAGCACGTCCAAGAGTTCTCTCTAGCTCAAAAATTAATATAACTTTGTATTTCTTCCAAAATGCTACTGCCCGATGCCCTCATATCCCACAGACCACCTCTGTTTTTTCCAAGTGAAATAAATACACTTCTGTGGCTCCCACACCTCCCTCCATCTCAAGTTTGGTTTAGAGCTTGACTGCAGTTTTGTTCTTTGCGGACACACATCTCTGGAAATTGCAGCTTTTAAGAGATACAACCTAAACCTAGGTGAACACAAGTGAAAATGAAATTACACTAAGAAATAGGTACAGCTTTGTCTTTGTTAGTGCGTTGTTAGTTCCATTTTTATGTTACCTAATACTACCCAAGAAGGAGATACTTAAGATTCACTGTTTACTTATTTTGTTGTCAAACTTCCACCTGAGTACATGCACCATGTTTGTAACCCTTCAGATAAATACTGGAAGAGTAAGAGGGAAGTATGATGTAGTATTATCTGAGTAGCTTTCAGTTTATATATGGAAATAATTGCTTATTGGCACACTGTTCACCAGAGTTTACAATTTTTCTACCCTAATTAGATTAAGCTATTAGAACAAGAAAATGAACATTTGAGTCAAACTGTAGCTTCTCTAAGACAGCGCTCACAAATCAGTGCTGAAGCAAGAATGAAAGAAATTGAAAAAGAAAATAAAATCCTTCATGAGTCTATTAAGGACACCAGCAGTAAGTTAAATAAGATTGAATTTGAAAAAAAACAAGTCAGGAAAGAACTGGAACACTATAAAGAGAAAGGGGAGAGAGCAGAAGAACTTGAGAATGAGCTGCATCATCTGGAGAAGGAAAACGAATTATTGCAGAAAAAAGTTACTACCTTAAAAATAACTTGTGAGAAGATAGAGGCCTTGGAGCAAGAAAACTCAGACCTGGAAACAGAAAACAGAAAACTGAAAAAAACGTTGGATAGCCTAAAAAATCTCACTTATCAGTTAGAATCCTTAGAAAAGGAGAATTCCCAACTCGATGAAGAAAATTTAGAATTAAGAAGAACAATAGAATCCTTGAAGTGTACAAGCATTAAAGTGGCACAGTTACAGTTAGAAAATAAGGAACTGGAGAGTGAAAAGGAGCAACTTAAGAAAAGCCTTGAACTCATGAAAGCCTCGTTTAAAAAAACGGAACGCTTGGAAGTCAGCTACCAAGGCTTAGACACAGAAAACCAAAGGCTGCAGAAAGCCCTGGAAAACAGCAATAAGAAGATCCAGCAATTAGAAAGCGAATTACAAGATTTAGAGTCTGAGAATCAGACTTTGCAAAAGAACTTGGAAGAGTTAAAAATCTCTAGTAAGCGCCTAGAGCAATTGGAAAAGGAGAGCAAGTTGTTAGAACAAGAGACTTCTCAGTTGGAAAAAGATAAGAAACAGCTAGAAAAAGAAAACAAAAGGCTTCGACAACAAGCAGAAATTAAAGATAGCACTTTAGAAGAAAACAATGTGAAAATTAGTAACCTGGAAAAGGAAAATAAATCCTTGTTTAAAGAAATAGTTGTATACAAAGATTCGTGTGTACGCCTGAAAGAACTAGAAAAGGAAAATAAAGAACTCGTGAAAAGTGCTACCATCGATAAGAAAACCCTTGTCACTTTACGAGAGGTAAACAGAAATTGGTTACTATTCTTGACGTAATCTGTTTGTACTGCAGAAAAAAAAATATAGTTGTATTTTTGAAAAAAGTTTGTGTTTTGCATGCTTTAATCTGCATACTGTTGGCATCTCTCATGATTACAGTAAGGAAAGAGGTAATCAGACTATAGATTGTAATAATCAAATGGAATAATAGGAGCGTATTACACTTAATTTAGTGAGGTTGCTTACAGACTGTAACGGAGGCCGTTAAATGAGCGTCGTTCAGATTCTTCACGTTAGTATTTGTTCTGGCTTTCCCAGAAATGTCATGTTCCAACACCGGATTTGAAAGGGCAGTTCTACAGAAAGGGAGTAAACAGCTACAGCGACCTAAGATTTTAGTTAAAAACTGAGTATTTGATACAGCTGAAAGCTGTAACAATTGGAAGGAGAGTTAACAATGAGCGTTATTCAAGTAGTGTAGTGATAAAGACTTGGCACTTCTTGGAATTAAGACTACATTGTTTTATTTATACAATTATACTGATTGTAATTTTTCCTGTGTAAGGACTTGGTGAATGAAAAGTTGAAGACCCAACAAATGAACAACGATCTGGAAAAACTCGCCCACGAACTTGAAAAAATAGGCTTAAACAAAGAGCGTCTTTTGCACGATGAACAGAGCAGCGATGACAGGTGAGAGTGTTGAGCCCTATCTGGAACAGCGTAGAAACGAGTTGAAATGGTTTTGCAGGCTGATTTTGTGCGTACTTTTAGATTTTTTTTTTTTTAGACCCAAAATGGAACTTGATATTCTTGGCAATTAATAAGGAAGCTGATGTGTTTTTTCCATTCAGCTCTCTGGGAAAATGTGTTACTGCTTTTTTGTTACTGAGAAATGAAGTATGTCAGTAGATAGCAGCGTATAATTAAAATGGTTTATGTTCTAGTTAGCAGCAGGAACAGTAGCAGCTAAAGATCATAGGCCCCAAATGTGTGTGTGTGGGGGGGTTGATGTTTGTTTGTTTGTTTGTTGTCCTTTTTGATTGCTTGACTGATAGAAATGTTTTTTATGCTTTTGTTGCGTAGAGGTTACCTTAAACTGTCTGTCTTTCCTTTCAACTGTTCCCTTCTAATTCTTCCTACCAAAAGGAAGCTGTTTGCAGCCCCACATACACAGGCTGGGAAGTATCCAATACTTGAGTTTCTCCAAAACTTCGTAGTGGCTCTATCACTCCGCCACACCTGCCATTATAAAGCAGCTGCTATCCTGACATCTGTTTCCTTTATTGTATGTTGTGTTCTGTCTTATCCTGCAGGGATTTAGGGAAAATCTGTAACGGGAGAAAAGCAGAGTATTGTGGGCTTCTAGCCAGTCTTTATTTCATGATGCTATTCACTTGTGGTCTCTCAAAAAAAAAAAAAAAAGCTGCTGTCATGATCTGTTACTACAAGTGATTGTCATGAACGTGTAGATAGATTCTGGGAGTTCTGTATCAAAAGAAAACCAAACAACTTTTCAGTTTCCCTTTCTTGCTGCCGGTGCTCTGTTACTGGGGTGGTGCCAGAATCCTGCAGGGAGAATCTGTTCCCATCTCTTGTTTTCTGCAGGTGTCTTTCCTACCTTTCTTAGCTCACAGATGTGGAGCTCCTCTGTTAAGAGAAGTCCTCGGAACTTTGATTTCTTCTGATTTAAGCATTACTGTGTAGCATACAGTGCATAATATATGTGAATATAGGTGTGAATATACCATACGAAGAATCAATCCTTGAGCTAAGTTGAAGCTTAAACTGCTTAAATGAAGAAGTCCATCTTGAGCAACATTTTTCTAAATCACAGTCTAGATTCCAAGTGGTTGGAGTCAGTGCTTCTGTAAAGGGAGAGAATTTTGTTCTGTAAAGGTGCTTTTCCAAATTATATTACATCAAACAAACAAAAACCACATAGACACGCACACAAAAAAAACCCCCACAATGAAAAACAAAACAAACAAAAACCTCCTGTAAGTCTGTTTCTACTTTTCAGACAATGGCACTTCTCTTTTAACGTACGTTTCTCGTACGTCTAAAAATCAGATGTTGTGAGTTGGCTTCTCATAGGTTAGTTGGTCTGTGACACTATATGGATTATGACTTTGAGCCATACAATACTAGCGTTCCCTTCGCATTTTGCAGCGTGATGTTATAACGGATCTATAAATTACAAACTGGAAGAAAATTTGGAGTTCTGTGTCTCTGGAACGGGGAGTTTTATACAGCTTTCATAAGATTATAGCTTGTAAATGACCTTCTAACATACTTCTGGCACCTGTCATGACCTTTTTCATTTCTTCTTTGCTTCCAGGTTAGCTGTATGGGGGAATTGCACAAATTAAGTTGACTTTCTCTTTATTTCCTGTCACGTCCCCGTAATTCTCTTCTAATGGGTATTCCTTTTTCAAGGACTCGCTGCACATTTTCTTCTTACATATATGTAAGAGCCCAGCCCAGGGAGCCGGCTCAAGCGCTGCATACTGGTTGACCTGCACTGGGCACGTGTCTGGCATTGGCGCTGTTGTAATTTGGTGCTGCTCAGCTGCACTGTCGTAAGAACAGCTCATGCTTAATTCCTTGCAGATGGCCTTGCAGCAGGAGGTATTGCCCGTCTAGAAAGGTGTTTATGGCAAACGCCTTGCGCCAGCGCTGACCATGTGAAAGCACCACAAAATCAGGTGGAATACCTGGTAGGACACAATATGCGAATATCAGGTTGGGCATGATGTGCCTGTTCAGGCCGATCTGTGGGGAAAGCTTTGTATCTTTACTCAGAACATTACTTAAAGCCTACCTCTGAGCTCAGGCTTGTGGCCAAATAGAGGTGAAGGCATTTGGGCTATGCCACTGTACTGAGCAACTTCTCAAACCAGAATGTGGAACTGTCTTTAACAGTTTCATGTAGAGCTAGGTGACGGTGAATGGGGAATATTTTTTTTTCAGAGTGGTTTGAAATTGTGCTCTGCCACTGTCCTGCCTTTCCATTATTCTCAGCTTTTTTGTTCAGTGTATTTTTGGTCTGCCTCTCTCATTCTGATGACAGAAATTAAAACTGGACAATCTTTCTCTGTCTGATGGGAGAGAGCTGTTTGTGTGGTTTGTTTCGGATTTTTGGTGGTTTTTGGTTTGGTGTTTTGGTTTGGTTTGGGTTTTTTTGTTGCGGCCTAAGCTGCCCACGTTTGATGAGTTAACCTTGCAGTGGTTTCCATTTTCTCTCACGTTTCAAATGGCTGCTGTCTTCAGACGGGTAATTTATGGATTTTGACACTGAATCTGAAATACTCAAATCTCAGTGATCCTAGAAAATTTGTACCATCTTTCATTATTAGGTGTTCAAAAGGAAACTGGAGGTTGGGTCTCAGCTATTAGTCTTTTCCTTCTTCATTTTCTGCTTAACTGTATAACTTTTCTGTTACTGAAATTCTTACTTGAGATGAATATATGCTTCAGCTCAAGAAGATGAAAAGCTGCCTGTTCTACTAGTCGTAGACTGCGTACTGTTTCTTAAGTCCCCGAGAATTACTTGTCATACCTTAAAATCTCAGATTCTCATCCTATTACGTGATGCTACTGGACAGCTTTCTACTTATTAATTCTCTTGCTATTGGTCTTCTGCTCCAGTTCCTGACTAGATCTAATGCTGTTGTCCATTCAGGTGTCTCTTGCAATCTATTCCGTTCACTAAACTGATAGATTCTTCAGCAGTCAAGATTACAAAGGGGGATTTCAGTGGGTTGTTCTAAATCCTGCTATGGGGAGAAGTGGGGTGCTCTCCAGATTCTGAGCACAGGTACGGTGACTGAACTGCTTAAAAGTGATTAATGAGTGTGGTTTTCAGTGTTTTCTAAAGAGGGAGATACTGTTCTGAAGTGATGTATTCTAAATCTGACCACTTCTCTCCCAGGTATATGGTTTGGGTCTTTTAGGTGCCCTACAATATTGTAAATACAGTAAAAAATGGAAGCTTTGCACATCAGGAGTCTCAACAGTCTTAAAAGTATCAGCAGCTGGACTGAGCGAGCAATTTGCACGTTCATACATCAAATGAGTACTCGCCTGCAATGTGCTGTTCCCTTTCCTTCCCTAGTGCCACCTCTTTGGGAGCTGGCAGGAAATGGAAATTGATGAAAATCTTGCTCTTCAAATACTTCACGTTCTAATTTAGTCCAGGTCCCCTCTGGATTCACTGGAGTGGAGCCAGAAGGAAGAGTGCTGTCATCAGGCACGCTAATGATCCCAATAAAGCCAGCACCCTACCGGTGTGGCTGAAGATGGTTTTCTGTATGCGTCTCACGTTTTAAAAGACAGAAGGATTCGGAAATGGTTTTGACTACCGTCTTCCGTTTGGTTTAGACATAGGACTTGATATAAATACTGAAATGTCTTCATGCTTTGAAGTAGTCAGCATTCAGACATTTTTTTTTTTTTTTTTTTAATGTAGCTGTGAGGCTCAGCACACTTTAGAATGTAAATACCTCAAATAATTTTTTGAAATGCGGACTTGTTTGTGTGTGGTGTCATTGACCAGTAGGTACAAGCTTTTGGAGTCAAAATTAGAATCCACACTTAAGAAGTCTCTCGAAATAAAAGAAGAAAAAATTGCTGCTTTGGAGGCTCGTTTAGAAGAATCAACAAACTTAAACCAGCAACTCCGTCAGGAACTTAAAACAGTAAGGAGAAGAACATTTTTTT
The DNA here is from genome assembly GCA_033439905.1 of Ceryle rudis. NCBI lineage: Eukaryota > Metazoa > Chordata > Aves > Coraciiformes > Cerylidae > Ceryle > Ceryle rudis. The sequence goes on from JAAGNO010000958.1 coordinate 12,574, forward strand.
TTTTTCTGTACCAGCTATTGTTAGTTCTACACTGGACCTTCTGTGTAAGACAGCAAAAGATGGGCAGTGTTTGGGTAATGTAAAGTAGGGCAAAGGTATGACTGCTTTTTATAACTGCAATAATACAGGCCCGGTGTTGAAATGTTTATTCGTTGGGCATGGAATATATCAGGTAGATAAATAATCTGAGGTTGATGTGCTCTGGGACGCCAAAAGTAGTAACACTCAGTTAACGTTGTCTGATCTACCTTGAACAGCCTGAGCGTACTGGTTAAAAAAAGAAATACAGTGTCCTTGGTTGCAGGGTTTTGTTATGTAAGTCGGGGGATACAGCTGAAAGCACTAAAATAAAACAGAAAATAGAGGTCTCTTTCTGTTAGACAAGTATTTGTTAGGGTTAAGCTGTCCATATTCAGAAAGAATTTGTACCTCGCCTCCCCAAACGTACGCAAAAAAGAATTTACAAATATAGTAATGTAACACTTTCTGTTCCTTGAAAAGCGGTGTGGTCGTGTCGTAAGGTAGGATGTAGAAAATGGAAAATTCTAAACATAATGTAAGCTGTCCTAAATAATTTCAGGTGAAGAAGAACTATGAAGCGCTCAAGCAAAGACAAGAAGAAGAGAGGATGGTTCAGAATTCTCCTCCGAGAAGTGGAGAAGACAATCAATCTGTCAATAAGTGGGAGAAAGAAAACCAGGAAACTACTAGAGAATTACTGAAAGTTAAAGATAGATTAATTGAAGTGGAAAGGAATGTAAGATGTATTTTAAATAGTCTTCTGATTTTAATTATTTGTTGTGAACTGTGCCAGTAATGGGAATGAAAGTATTGTTTGGAAAGTACGCAGTTTGTCACCTAGTTTCCATACCAGGCAGAATCTGAATTAAATATAGTTTATGAAGCAGCTGGATTCTGCTCTGACAGATGCCATAAAGCGCTTAATCAGCATTTAAAGGAATGTGGAAACCTGAATTTGCCCTTTTGAATCCACAGATCTCTCTTAAATCCCTCTTACATAATCCTTATTTACATGAGTCATGGAGATTTCTCTACTACTTCTCCATGGGTCCAATGTTAGTCACCCATTTCTACGTTCTTAACCCGTGGTGATAATATCGCTGCGTGTTGCTGTGTTATATAAGGCGATTTACGCTTCATTCCACCATGTAAATCTCTGAAGTCGCACTGGTTTGTTGGTTTTGGAGAAATGAGGGTGTTGTGTTTTTTTTTTTTCTTGAAATTCAGTAAACAGTTGTGAACTCAAAATTAATTATTTAATTTTTAATATTCAAAGAATGCCACACTGCAGGCAGAGAAGCAAGCCCTGAAGACACAGTTAAAGCAACTCGAGACCCAGAATAGCAATCTGCAGGCTCAGATTCTTGCACTTCAAAGGCAGACTGTTTCTCTACAGGAACAAAACACAACTCTGCAAACTCAGAATGCCAAGCTGCAGGTAATATTTTCCTATTTGGCTTTCAAAAGTAAAAGTAATTCAAAGTTTTTTCAAATGAAAGCTTTAAAGCTAATGGTAGTAATATATTGTAAACCACATTTTGCTTCTGGTACAGGTACAGAAAAGAATGTGCAGAGAATCTGCATTAAGAGCAGTCAAATAATACTTTATTTGCTGATCAATAATAACATTCCCAGAAGTTGGTTTTAATCCCTCATGTTCGTCAAGGTTAAACTCTTGACTCTATATTTTAGAGCAAAGCAGATTGTTTCAGCCAGTCTTCTAAGATAATTCTTAAAAACTTCTTTCTCACTTATAAATTGCACACACTGTTTGTGACCTAAAGGTACTCTGACAACTGTAGTATTTTGTCTATTTTTATGAATAGAGTTTCCAAAAAAAGAAAAAAGCGCCATACCCAAGAGGAAAATCAAGATGTTAGCAAGTACAAAAGACCTGGGGGGGGGGAAATAGAATTAAAACTTCATGATTATGTGAAGATTGAATTCACATAATTCAGAACTAAAAAAGGTAATGTGTGACCTTGGGAATTCTACAAATGGTTGCCCATTGGTTCTTGCAGCTCTTTTGGCCAAAATTAGGATGTCATTCTTCATAGTTTAACAGGGTTATTAATTAGGTATCTCTTCCCCCCTCCCGCCGATAAATGAAATATTCTTGTGAGTGGACCTAGCGCTTTTTGGTGCTCTTAAGAATCTCAACTACTTGAAAGAGGGAATATCAAGTCCACAATTTTGCAGAAACAGTAAACAGTGTCAGAAATGACGGAGCACGAATGGTAATCAGAATGAAGGCATCTTTACACAAGTAACCAGATAACGCCTTCTATGAATGCCTCAAGTTATCCTCCTGTTTCTTTCTGGAAAGCAGAGCAGTTGTACCACAGATGCACTTTGTATCAACCCCACTGGGATCTGCTTAGTGCACAGCACTCCCCTTTGTGGTGG
>JAAGNO010000959.1:0-10820 GCA_033439905.1 Ceryle rudis
GCTGCTCCGCGGAGCCTCTGCAGGGACCGGCTGATACTCGGGCCGCAACGAGCAGCTCGGCGAACGCCTCGCAAAACGCGGGATTTTTTGTTTTCTTTCTAGTTTTGTTTTGTTTTGTTTTAAGGGCGTTACCATTGTAAAGCCGATCGTGTATGGAAACGTGGCGCGGTACTTCGGGAAGAAGAGAGAAGAGGACGGGCACACTCACCAGTGGACGGTTTATGTCAAGCCTTACAGAAACGAGGTAGGGCCTTGGCGGACCGGCGGCCTTACGGCGCGTGAGGGAAAGGCAGTGCCGGTGGCGGCAGACCCGGGGCCGCAGCGGGACGGAGCAGCCCCTTCCCGCGGCTGTGAGCCCAGCAGCACACCGGGGCCGAGAGTTCGGGTTCTGAACAGGCGGGATTTGAGGAACGCGCTGGAGAGTTGGGCGGGGAGAAATGTAACGAAATATAACAAAGGCAAGTGTAGAGTCTTGCATCTGGGAAAGAACAACCCCGAGTGCCAGTACAGGTTGGGGACTGACCCGTTGGAAAGCAGCACGGGGGTAATGTACCTGGGGGCCTGGTGGGCAGCAGGATGACCACGAGCCAGCAATGTGCCCTTGTGGCCAGGAAGGCCAATGGCATCCTGGGGTGTATTAGAAGGGGAGGTGGGTTAATAGGTCGAGTGAGGTTCTCCTCTCCCTCTGCTCTGCCCCGCTGAGGCCACATCTGGAATATTGTGTCCAGTTCTGGGCCACTCAGTTCGAGAAGGACAGGGAACTGCTTGAAAGAGTCCAATGCAGAGCCACAGGGATGATTAAGGGGGTGGAGGATTTCCCTTATGAGGAAAGACTGAGGGACCTGGGGCTCTTTAGCTCAGAGAGGAGACTGAGGAGTGACCTCATTAATGTTTATAAATATGTAAAGGGCGAGTGTCAGGAGGATGGAGCCAGGCTTTTCTCAGTGACATCCAGTTATAGGACAAGGGGCAACTGGTGCAAGCTGGAACATAGGAGGTTCCGTGTAAACATGAGGAGAAACTTTTTCATGGTGAGGGTGACAGAGCACTGGAATAGGCTGTCCAGAGAAGTTGTGGAGTCTCCTTCTCTGGAGACATTCAAAACCCACCTGGGCATGTTCCTGTGTGACCTGATCTAGGTGATCCTGCTCTGGCAGGGGGGTTGGACTAGACAATCTTTTGAGGTCCCTTTCAACCCCTAACATTCTGTGATTTTGTGAAAGATGCTTAAGTATAAGCGGAGGAAATGTTTAGACTGGGAGGGCTTTCAACAAGGAAAAAGAGGGAAGATGCTTTTCCTCTTGCTTTTTGGAGTGATCTTTCCAGGCCAAGGGAAAACTGAGGAGCATTTATGGGGTCAAAATACTGACAAACATCAGTGCCAGTGCTAATCCTTGGATTTACCATCTTTCCTACTGTGTTTAAAATCAGAAGAAATAATGTGTTTATGTCAAAAGAAATGACAAGCATGTAGGCTGGGTGAATAAACAGTAGTTTGGTGTGCTATGTAAATAATCAGAAAAATTGACATTTCCATTTCAGGATATGTCTGCCTACGTGAAAAAAATTCAATTCAAGTTGCATGAAAGCTACGGTAATCCTTTAAGAGGTGGGTTTGGCGTTTCTTCCTAAAACTGGAATTTTGATCAGTTCCACTGAGGCTTCATTGCCTGCATTAACACCTTTTGTTTCTCACTGCAGTTGTTACCAAACCACCATATGAAATCACTGAAACAGGCTGGGGTGAATTTGAAATCATCATTAAGATATTTTTCATTGATCCAAATGAAAGACCTGTAAGTACATTCAACTTGTAACAGTTCTTAATTATGGTGGCCTAAAGCTGTGCGGTAGGCTATTGCTGGTCAGAATGAGTGCTCTCAGCCACGGAAGTAATAAAGTCTGTTCTTACAGGAAATGTATTTAATGGTTTGCTACATTTTCCTGTTTCTGTGCTTTCCTACTGGCTGGGGCATTCATAACGCTTTTCTTGCGCTTGGCTCCTCCAACACTTACTACATGTTGCACCTTACCTGGGCTGAGCTCACACTGGGAGTTTCCCTTCTATGTGGCTTCCTAGTTACAGGTTTTAGAAGATTTTAACTCTGTGGTTTGGGGATTTTTTAATTTGTGAGATTTGTCAAAATCAGTCAAAAAGCAGCAAAACTGCTACACTAGCATTAGTCTCTTTATGAAGAAAAACAGGCTAAGACACTTCTCTAGTTGTGTAACATGTGGGAATGAATTTCTTTCTTATCGTGCATTTCAGACATATCTTACAGGGTCGCTTATCCAGGTTTGGGTAGAAAACCTGGTTACCTTATCTTAGGGGAAGGGGATGTCTGTGCCTGGAAGGGCTTAATTTCTTCTTTTGCATGAACTACACTCATCCTTTTGTTTTACTTTTTTCTTTTTTTCCAAATGACGGAAAAAGTGAATTTTATGTTTTTCTTGAATGCGTGAAAATTGATACTAAACTAAAAAGGGCTTCCTGTGCTGCTGTGCTCAGTAGCATCCTGACTTGTTCTATTAATTCCATTATTTGCTTAACCAAGCTATTGTAAAATTGGATGGGTGCTTTTTCTTTGAAGGCTGTTTCTCTGCATGTTGTGCTTTCCCTTGCGGGGAGTACGGCTGGAGTAAGGTACCGCTCTCTCCACGACCGTTCACGGGCCTGTTTGTGGAAGGGAAGAACTGGGCTGTGTGTGCTTTTCCCAGGTTGTGGTCCAAGTGGTCAGCACTTCCTTGGGGCTGGGCAGAGGGCTTCTGTTACTCTCCAGCTCCTGCCACGTGCAGTGCAGTAAGGGAAGTGTAAGTCCACAGAGAGAAATTTCAGTGTAAAGATATTCACAACCACCCTCCCCATGGTGTTCTTCCTTCACAAGAAGGGGTGATAAGGTCACAGAAAGCACTTTCTAACAGATTAATTGGAAAAGTTGTCTTGAACTGAATCATATATTTGGAAATGTTTGTGAGGAGGTGGTCTTAGTAGTTTTTATACACCAATCCTAAACTACTTGTCCAGATATTTTTGAAGTCTAAAGAAGCCATTAGTTGGTGTTTTAACACTGAATATTAAATTTTAGTAATGGTACCAAACCTAAAAATGACTAATTTTTGCATTTCTAAAAGACTTTTTTAAATTGTTCATTAAGAACAAACACTGCTTGTTGGTATCTTCAAGATTTGTATTTCCCTACAGTTGTCACTAAGCTAATAAAATTTTTGTCTTTGCATAGGTAACCTTGTATCACTTGCTGAAGCTTTTTCAGTCTGACACCAATGCCATCCTGGGAAAGAAAACTGTAGTTTCTGAATTCTACGATGAAATGGTATGAACATTTTTAACGTAATCCTCACTTTACTTTGAAGAGCATTAGTGATACTGTGTGTTTTTCTCCTTCGTTAGATATTTCAGGATCCTACTGCAATGATGCAGCAGCTGTTAACAACATCTCGTCAGCTAACACTAGGTGCCTATAAGCATGAAACAGAGTGTAAGTTGAAAGTTAAATTACTCTAATTTTAGAAATAAAAAATAGTTGGTTTTGCTTTTAGTGTGTGGTTTTTTCTGGGCTGTTAACAGTACAGTGGATTTGGATGCTGGTAAAAAGTGATGCTTTTGCATTAAATTAACTTCAGCTTTTGCAAAGATATTAATGCTTATTTGAAAACTTTTAAGTTTTCTGATCTGTGCGTCTGCTGAAAAAACAAAAGGAATTGTGAATGTATGAAGAGTGACGGCGTGAGGTTTGCCTAGTTTAACATCTTTGAAATGAGTTAAAACATTACAAAATAAGGCTGCTGCGTTTGTGGTACAGTTCTGTACAGTTCTGTTCAGCTCATTGGGATGTTAACTGCAAGCAAAGATCACACTTAAGTACTGAGACACAGAACAGATAGTACTGGTTCAGTCAAAGCAGCAATGCCTTGCGGACAAAGAGTAGTGTCTGAAAGCTCTTGTCTTTTTTCCTTCTGACTTATTTTCCACCTGTAGATCATTTCATAACATACTTCTTCAGTATAGCTTAATGTTCTTTGCATCCTTTTCATCTAATTGTCTTTAAATATACATCAGAAATTAAGGGAATTAAACAAATGAACTTACAATACACTAATTAAAAAATACAATGCATTTAGTGATGACTTCTTTTCTGCTCTTCTTGATTTCATCTCTTACCTTCTACTCTCAGAAAGAAAATGTAATATTTATTGAGCCCAAATCCTACCTTGTTACAAACTCAGATGTCTGACTCACCTGGCACTTGGCTTAATCTGCACGTTGCCCTAACAACAAATGTCAGGTATTTTGGACACTGAATACCTAGAGCCAAAAAGTGGTTATGAGTTTGAAGCTGTACAAAGTTAGGGTTCAGATTTGCCTTATGTCTTTTTGGGTGTGTGGATATGTGAGATAGCTAGAATCACAGATTCTGTTGGGTAGACTTGTACTGTCTACCTCAGTTTAGTCAGTCTAGAGGTGGATTTTTGTTATATTTCGTGTTGTTACAGTTTCCATGTAGGAAATGTTTAATAATTTGAGTCATAAAAAAGTCTTGTCCTAATGTAAACTTTTCTTACTGAAAATTTATATTTTTCCCGAGAGCAGATAGAAACTTGCAGTGGATTTTTTTATTAATATATATTTCCTAAAAATGTGCTACTGAAGGAAATAAAGATTTTTAATTTAAATTTTTTTGGCACTGCCCACAATTATGTAATCTGTGGGATATGAAGGTATGGCCTGCATAGGTTTGTTTGCTTTATCAGCTTTGTCCAAAATCTTGTGCATTAACAAATTTAAAAAAAAACCAAACCAAAACAAACAACCCCAAACAATCAAACCCCAGAAAAACAAACCAGAAAAACAAAGCCATCTCAATAAACCAGACTGAGATTTCTAATATCATATATTTGTAAAAGCAAAGACAGCATCACTAAATCTTCTAGATACATAGAGTTAAACTCCAGTGAGATAGAAAGGTGAAGTGCGTGTAGATGGAACCACACAATGGTTGATGTGTGAAGGTATCTCTGGAGGTCATCTTGTCCCACCCTCTGCCCCTCCTGTAGGACCACCTACAGGAGGTTGCCCAAGACCATGTCCAGACAGCTTCTGAATGTGTCCAAGGAGGGAGTCTCTGCGACCTCCCTGGCAACCTGTGCTCGTGCTTGGCCACCCTCACAGTAAAGACAAAAAGTTTCCTGATATGCAAAGGGAGCGTCCTGTGTTTCAGTTTGTGCCCATCGCCAAATATGCTGTCGCTGGCCACCGCATATAAATTATTTGTAAATTTCTATAATCTCCCATTTACTTGCTGTCACATGTCAGGGGTTTTTTTCTTCACTTAATCTTTAAAAAGCTTTGGAAAATGATTTAGTTACATAAATTACATAACTTCATCTATTGAATCTCTGAGGATAACAGTAACAGATTTTTTTTCAGGACAGACAGCATCCAAATTAGTGTTGCAATTAAAAAAAAAAGAATTATAACTTGTTATGGTACTTGCAACATTGTATTTTTCTTTATCACTGCCACAGTTGCAGATCTTGAAGTGAAAACCAGGGAAAAGCTGGAAGCTGCCAAAAAGAAAACTAGTTTTGAAATTGCTGAGCTTAAAGAAAGACTAAAAGCAAGTCGTGAAACCATCAACTGTTTAAAGAACGAAATCAGAAAACTTGAAGAAGATGATCAGTCCAAAGACATGTGACAAAGTGGTGACTTGGTAAAGAGCCTGTACTGAAACTGAAGGACTTCAATCATGGAATTGTTGGCATTCTCTTCAATTCCGTAACCGAGACCATGTGAATTACACTTGGGAATGATTGAAGCACGTGGCAATCGACTTAGAAATTGAAGAAAAAAAGAAAGAATTTATCCTTGGTTTATAGTTAAAATCTGTGGGTACTTAATGATTTACTTCAAGTAGAAGGGGCTTGGAGACCAGACTACTCTTTTTCTTTTTCTTTTTTTTTTTTTTAATGCTTTTGAGTGGTGTATAAAAAATTTGTGTGAAGTCTTTTATTAGTTTGATGCAATTTTACAAAATGCTGGTGTTTACTTTTTTTACTTGTTTTTTTTTTTTTTCTACTGATTGTTTAGAGGTGCATCTTTAAAGCTGAAAATAAAATATGCGGGTTTTTATTTTAATATTTTTTTGTCTCTGGCCAGCTCTGGGCTTCAAGAACAACTGCAAATGGCATACCCTGATTTAAGGCAGAGATTGAAATATAATGATATGCAAGTTGCTTAAATCTGGTGTGACAGTGTTATCAGCACAGTGAAAAAACTTCCTGTAAACAGGATTTTAAGTAACTTGTGTATCTACAGCTAGGTTTCTAGCCCCACATCTGCTTTAACATGTATACATTTTGCAAGTTCTGTTCAGAAGCAGGAAGTTATTTTGGTCCTGTTTTGTAGAAGTTTGTTTAACCGTACCACATTTATTCTTAAGTAATGAGCAAGTTTTCTTCCTCAAAATCAGTACATGATTTTTGCCTTTCCTTTTCTGTTGTAGAGGTAAAAGAGCTTTACGGGGATGCTGCTACCCCAGGTTTTGAAAAGGCTTGGGCATCTTTTCTACTGCTTCAAGATACGGTGTTGCAGTAAAACTTGCTGTAGAGAACCATACATCCCACACTCCCTGTCCCATAGAAAACAGTATTAACAATGCTTTGAGAACAAAGCACTAATTGCCTCATGTTTGAAACAATTGATGATTGGCTTTTACCATGGCTTGGAAAAAAAAATGTAGAACTGAAACAGTTTTAGCACTCAATACATAGACTTTAAGTTTTTTCTGTTCAAACTTGGCATATCTACAATTCGGTTCATGGTATTATATGTAAGCAGAGGTTGAGGAACAGCTTGTACCAGAGCTATCCACACAGATCCTTCTTAGCACTACAAACTATCCAAATTTTTCCAGCTTCCTAGCTAGTTTGGTTTATTGATTCAGTAGCCAATTACCTTGCAAGCAGTAGCTAGGCAATTTCAGGACAGTAGAATGTGCCATTTTCAGAGCTGTGCTTTGAGAATAAGACTTGTGTGGGACATCGTATATTACACATTTGAAAACGGTAAGAACACTTTTCAGTGAAAAGGTAAAAAAATATACTTTTTTTTTAAATGGTACCTTATTATTCAAAGTGTTTATTTCGCTGCATCCTTGTCTTTGATGATTGTCACCAGATTTTTAAGGAAAAATATAATAGGGTTAGCATGAAGTGAGTCTTTCCACATACACTCTTGGCTTCTTGCAGATTTACTCCATTTCCTGAGGAGGTTTCTAAGGTCCATTTGTGCATGCTGAAACAAAAATGGGAATGGAGAGCACAGTTTTAGTGATACTAGGTCATATTCAACATTATTATCTTCATATATGTCAGTTCATAATGTACAGTAACTTCTATGGAACATTAAACACGTTCTGCAAGAGCTGTGACTAACAAGAACAGGTCTGCTGCAACAGGCTTGAACAGACCCCAGAAAAATGGAGTGGTACACTCTGAATCCACTTTCACAGGAGCCTGAAGTATTAATTTTTATTTACATTTTTAATAACATCCAATAGACAGCCTAGTATTCAACTTTACAGCAGCAATGATCCTGGCTCCACTGTTAGGAGTCATCAACATGCTAGAGCAGTGATCTGATTTTTCTTTGTGGTTAGTGGTTTGGATTTTTTCCACAGTTTTTCTTTCAACTGTAAAGATCATATAAGAGTCATTAGGTTCCCCCATCAATACTAAGGCAAGAAAATTGTCCTAACATCTGTCTGTGCTGAGCAATTACTGTTAATAGAAAACAGAAATAATATCTTCTGCTTTACAAAGTTCCTTATTATGTTCTGTGCTTTCATTAGGAAATACTTCAGATGTTGAGAAAGCAATTGAGTTCTGTATTAATTAGACAGTAATTACATTCTGGAAAAAGTTCATGAGATGTGGTTTAGGATTTTGGCTTGAGAATAAATGAAAAAACCCCACCTTCCTGCATTTGACAAGTAAACCTATAGCTACATGCGTCTGCATGGTTTTCAATTAATAGCTTATGTTTGGATGTATGTGTTCTGCCATTGAAAGAGTTGTTGGTGCAAGCCCCCGAGATAGCGTGTACACGCAGTAAATGTACAATATGGTGTTGACCTTCTAGTGCGTATCATTTCCAAAGTTCCCAGAGCTAAAATAGAGCAGGGCACCCAAGTACACTGTTGCATTTGACCTCCATTGCCTTGAAGAAAAAGAAAAACCCAAATGCTACGCTCTATTTTTGGCAGCCCTATGAAGATGTGATTCCAGACAAACAGTTGCAGTTTGTGCTTTCCAGGGGTGCCAGTTGTTTATATTGCTGAGAATGACTTTAGACTGCGGTTTCATTCTGAGCTCTAATTGTAAAACACAGATGTGTTTTACACATTTGCTTTGCAAAGGAGGGGAAAAAAAAAAATCCCCCACTGTGTTATAGGCATAATTTGGTAGCACTAAAAACATAATCGTCTGTCCAGTTGCCTGCACTGAAGTTTTGGGCTCCACTTGAAGTAACCCTTTGGTAAGTAAAGATAATATGTGGTTTATCTCAGTTTATATGCTTACTGTCACCAGTTTTACCAATGAGGAATGTTTTCTTCAGGCATCAAACGTGCAAAACTGGTAGTTACTGTCATTGCCGCTTCCACTGTAAAGACTTGGGAGTGTTAATTATTTTAAGCAAGACACATTAATAGTCATCACAGTAATTTCAGATAGTGACTGCTTACACACTACCCAGTATTATTTATTGCTAGTTCTTTTTTTTTTACTTAGCTCAGTCTCATCTAACTTAACTCTTTCCTTTGCCTTTGTGTTCACAACACTGCAGTTTACAGTTAAGACTGTGAAGTTGTGTAAAGCTGTGCCTGGGAGTTTTCTCATCAAAAGTCCTATTATCTGACAGCAGATGTGTAAAACACTTACTTCAAACATTTCCTTGGGATTTTTTGTCATTAGTAGAGATGGAACTGGAAGGAACAGTGTTACCCTGTTCCTTTTTGTTTCTAGGCAGGTGTTGGTAATAATTCCAACCTAAAGACACTTAACACTGCTTATGCCTTTAACCCATATGAAATACATCAGTGTTTGTTTGCTTCTTCATGGGAACACATATTTAAGAGCATGTCAGATTTTTTTCCAAACACCAGGAGGCGGGTATGTCCAAAATATTCTCAAGCCTCAACAGCATTTTGATTACTGTGACTTTGTCAGCTCTGTAATATCCTTGGTTGATCTCATTTGCTTTGAGATTTGATCATCTAATTAGACAACTTGTATTTGTTTCTGTAGAGATGACCAAATTATCTCTTGCATGTTAGGAAGCTGTTTAGCTGCCTTGTGAGCAAAGCGAATGAGCAGTGCCAGGAAGGGAAAAAAAAAAAAAAAAAAGTGTGAATGTTTGTTTGCAACTTCTGCTCATTTGGCAAGAGAAGCGGGAAGCAGCTTTTAAAATACAAATCTCTGAGGTTGTTTTTAGGTTTGGTTTTGTTGGATTTTGTTTTGCTTTTTCAGGCCAAGATTATGTGACATTATGAAAGAACAAAATACAAATTGTGTACCCTACCCGACTGCATAGTTGGCTTGCGCTTAACTGCTTGCACTCAATTGCAGGTGCAAAATAGCAGGATACTCCACAAGTGATTACTTATAAAACAATTCTGAAAGAGTTCATAAGCTTCTTTGACTGATTAATGAATACCATGAATTGATGTGAGATTAAAAATCAAAACAAAAGACACATTCTAAAAGACTAGGCTCGGGGACGGGATAAAAATGCCGAAGGCAGCAGAGACTCTCGGAACGAAGAAACAAATGCACCTGAGACACAAGAACCACCTCCCCCCAGTCGCGTGCTCAGAAATACCACAAGAAACGCTCGTTGTGTCCTTCAGGTGAATTTACCTCATTATCATGTAAAAACCACACCTCCAGTGCTTACATTGCCCACCTCCAAGTAAAGACCGCTACCCACTGAGCACGCGTAGTACAGTTAAAAATGCACTGTCCGTTTAAATCGAGGTGAACACAGAATCGTCCAATGGGTGGGTGAAGGAGTGTGCTTAGTTTAGAACATCGCGGAGCTAGCACGGCGGGTTACCGCTAAGCAGCGTGTTTATCGCCTAGCACCCTTTCCTGCGCAGAGCTGGAACGAAGTGAGCATCTCGATTGTGTGCGTGTTTGCACTCTCTGTGATGGGTGGTAGATGACTAAGCAGTTAAGTATCCCTTTGGTGATGGGTGGTTGATGATTTAATTATCTCTTTTGGTCTGGTACTTGATGAGATTAGCTACAAAACAATAAGGTCTTGAGCATGAAGCGATACAAAGAAACAAGAAGATAGCATCTGGGGGCCAGAAACAGATCAAGATTAGCTAGAACTGATTTCACGGTTCGGCCGAGGCCCAGGGGATGATCTGAGTCTCCACAAGCGACCAGGATTACCAGCGGTGATGAAGAGGAGCCTCTTTACTTCATCACTGGGACCCCTGATGACCACCACCAGGAGGCACCACGCAGGCGCAAAGGGGCAGAGGACTAATTTCAGTATGAAGCGGGGATAGTTCATGTGTATGTGTAGGCATCTTGCAACATATACTGAATATGTATGAGTTAGTAGCTTAAGTATAGGGTTTTGCCCCACGTTGGGCACGCACGTTTGTGGTGGGGCGACCCCCCCGTGCGTCCGGCGCCGAATAAACATACCTACTTTACAACTATCTTAGTTGTGGAGTCTGATTTCCGCACGTCACTCTGATTTGGGGAGCATTTTGGCGATACCGCGGTGC
>JAAGNO010000963.1:0-36049 GCA_033439905.1 Ceryle rudis
ATGCACCCCATGGCAGACCAGGCTGAGATCAGAATACAGCTCACCCCTTCCTGCCTTGGATTCTGTGGGAGGCGGGCACAGGCCGCAGCACGTTGCAGCAGGCAAAGGGAAACGGCCTTAGACCCTTTGGGCCCAGGTGTGAATTGGCATCGGTCTGAGGACTAGAAAGAAGCCACAGTCACTGCTGCTTGAGAACTGCAGGGAGCTCATCGTAAGCACTCGCATGCCAGCTTCTAGGTAACGATCGAAAAGCAGGTTTTCCACCAGTAATGAGCATCCACCCCCCTCTCGTATTAAATGCAAGCAGTAGACTGATACTTTTCTCCATTATTTTTGTGTCAGTTTTTAACAGGGTATTGATTAGCAGTTCAGTCCCCTATCTTTAGGATGTCTACTGCCTAGAAAATTAAGCAATGCAGCTACAGTGCTCTCACACCTCCCGTACTTCTCTCCTCACGGGAATTTGCAAACCCATGAATACGTACAGAGAGAGAGGCAGGACAAGCTACCTTAGGTTTTAAAGCACGTAATCCGTGCCATGATGAGGTACAGTCAGCGGCTACTCTTCTTCTCTACTGAACTGCTTTTTGAAGTTGTGGTTTAAAGAAAAAACCAACACCAAAGAACTCCAACTAACTCGTAGTAATCAAGTCTGAAATTTGCAGCTTTGAACCAGTATTTTAATACAGGGCAGAAAATTGTGGTTTGTAAATCAAGTAGCAGTAAAGGAAGATGGTAGAATTTCTAAACCTGTTAATAATGTACTGCAAGCCTATAACTTCTGAATGATCGACTCAAACCAAGAGGCAGATTTAGAGAGAGATTCAGGCATGTGGGGAGGTGCCCAGTATTGGCCTTGTTTTCTTGTTCAGGCTTTTACTGTGGAATTGCAGGAGTGCTCCTGGCTGAGAGTAAAGGAGACAGGCTGCTGTGTTAGAGCAGTCTGACAGGCTGGGAGTGTGGGGGCTGGAGGTTGAATCCTTGCTGTCCTCAGTAATTCTTCATGCACTGGGACAGGGTGAGTAGGAGTTGCTGAGGGAACCCATCCAGTCAGTGATTCATGGCTTTAGGTCACTTGGTTTGGCTGTGGGAAACAGCTTGGAGTTTGAAGCCACATCTCCCCTGCCTTAGGTAGCTGCCATAACTAACCAGTGTTTTTGTGGTAAGCACTTCTTTTGTGCTGTGAAAGAGACTCTGGCTTCTCTCCACCTTGTTCACGGCTCTTTCGCTCAGCTTTGTTTTGGCTCTTGACACCTGCAGCTCAAGTGCTCTTTTTGGGAAAAGAAATGCCTGGAGAGGAAAATCTTGCTTTCCCATGGATCGAGAGCCTAACAGAGCTGTAGAGCAAAGGCTTGAACTGTGCCCTGCAGATAACCAACACGTCAGGTGCTGTGCGTCAGAGGCAGGTCTCTACCTCAGTTGAAGAATTTAGGGTTCAAGCACTCAGCAGGATTCAGCTCGATGTCCAAGGGCTACAAGTGAGTGGTAATGCAAGTGGCTTTTGTCTATCAGCCTGACCCCATCTGAGAGTTTCACGGACAGTGAAGGTCACTGGGTGAGCATCAGCTGCTCCCTGGACCTCTGCTTGTTAGTAAGCATGAGAAAGGGCAGCTTCTGGGAGATGAGGGTCATCAGACATTTACTGAGCGTCACCCAAGTCTTCCCACTCCTCTGTCCTTGCCTGGGCATCTCTTGCTGAAGCACAACTGTAGGTCCTGCTGGGAGCCCCTGGCTTGGGCAAATGGGAGGCATGTATCTCAGAACCTCAGAGATATTTTAAGGTCATTTAGGTAACCAAACTCTCTGTGAATGAGGAGTCAGCTACAGCACAGGCACTGCAGGGGAAGAGGTTGCAAAGAGCAGGTACTCCAAAAGCAAAATGGTAACTCAGAAAGCCTGTGGTGACTAGCTGGTGGGAGACCCAGAAATACTGCATCTCTGGCATCAGCTTGAACTATCATGGTTAGAATAAGTCCTGAACAGATGAAAACTTCCTGGTAGGCTCAGTGAGCAGGTTGTGGGTTAGGGACACCTGAGATTTTAAGAAACAACCCCCTTCCTGCTGCAGGGTGATGTACTTTGGATATGCAGGTATGACCTGTGTTACAGGAACAGTATTTCAGAAAAAGAACTACTGGGGTAGTTTTTATTGGTTTTTTCCTTGTCTGTAAATCCAGGTGCTGTCTTTATCACTAGGCAGGGCTCAGTGAGTGGGGGGGTGGGAAATACACAGATAACTTTTCTTCAGACAAACACCATTACAGTTTTAAGGATGATTTGAAGCCTTGAAGAAGCTATCATGTGTTCCGTGGGGAATTAGCAAACATCTCTCCAGGGGAAGGGTATCAGGATGGCAAGAGCATAGAGCAGGCATTCCACAATCGGTAGCAAAGTCCGCTGTGCCCTCCTGTCACTCACAGGATTTATAGAGGCTTTTGGTACAGGAGGTGTAAAAATGTGGGGGTGTGACCAAGAGCTGAACAGAGATGTCCAGGAGATGTGCTCAGATGTCACTGCTGGCTGAACAGCAGCAGCTGCCAGAAGGACCTTATTAAAAAAAAAAAAAGTTGGCTATTCTTCTTTAGTTTTTCATTATCTGAATTTCATTTAATTTTTATAGTATAGATTGTATTGTAACTTTTTCTTAACTTGTTTCCACAGATATTGATGAATGTGCTACTGGGAGAGTTATCTGCCCACGATTCAGGCACTGTGTCAATACTTTTGGAAGCTACATTTGCAGGTGTCATAAAGGCTTTGATCTGGTGTACATCGGAGGCAAATACCAGTGCCATGGTAGTTAACAACTTCCTTCTTATGTGCATGTAATAGAGCAGCATGTTCTAGACTGAAATTAATGGTTTAAAGAGGAATAATTTTGCTTATTATGGCTGAAATGTCAAAGCAGGTTGGTTTCGGTTGCATTACATCTATACGTTAGGAAAGAGTGTATTATAGAAATAGATGGTGAAAAAGAAAGCATGTGTTTGGCCCCATTCTTGTAATGGGTTCTCCTGTGAAAGCTCCTGGGGAGCAGAGCTGATGGCCCCAGGAATTTCTTTCCAGAGCCTTTGTCCCCACAGGTTTCACTGTGCACAGGCAGCTCTAGGTTCGGAGCAGCGGATGCGCTTAGGCTGTGCCTGAGCTTTAATGCAGGTGTGCTCTGTAGCATGCCATGAGATCCAAGATGATAAAGTGTGCCTAGAGCACACTCCAGATCCTTCCAGTCCAGGCTGCCCAACTCTCCTTTCCCTGAAGACAGGTGGGGAAAAGGAGGGGCTGGGAAATAACCTGTCTTTGTCTGGACGTGAGACTGGAACACAACTTGGGGTATGCCCTTCAACATAGATATTCTCAGGTCCCACTATCTTAGTTTCCCAGGGCCTCAACTGGTTATGATCCTTTCACTGAAAAAAGGATCATGTAGCGATAATGAGGCATCGCTTTTTGGTTGTTATTCTTTTTGGAGAGACATCTCTATGCTGAGCACTGGAATTTGGAGATTTTTAGCTTGCATCACTAACACCACACATGGAAATGCCATATAAGATGTTTGAAGCTGTTTGGTGTCGATACAGCTGTATACTAGAGGAAACACTTTATGAAAATACATATCCTACACTCAGATTTCCTTAGTATACCCCCCCTAAAAAGTGGTTATTAATATTGTGATCTTCATGATCTCAACGGCGATCTACCCACAGGACATCACTGAGGTGGATGCTAAAGTACAAGCTGAGCAATACCAGAGTTGCTCAGTAGTTCCTGTTAACCTGATGTCACCACAGTGAACTGTGACTGTCTCTCTTCCTTTTTCCATTGGCAATGCAGTTTTATTAATTTTTTAAAAGTTAATGTTATTTTCATGATGACCATACTACTGTTCGTGTTTTTGCGGGGAGAAGTGAAAGTCAAGCTTCTTTGATGTAAAGGATTTTTGAATGTAACTTTGTGTTGCAGATATAGATGAGTGTTCCCTTGGCCACCATCGGTGTGGTAGTTTTTCAAGATGCTACAATATACCAGGATCCTACAAATGCAAGTGTAAAGAAGGGTATAGAGACAACGGGACAAACTGCATACGTACGTAATGCTCCTTCTTAAATAAAGGAATTCTGATAGTAAATGTGTCCCCGTGCTGTAAATTTTGAGATACAGCACTATCAGGCTCAGTTTCTTTTAACTATTTTTAATACTTAAGAGGCCAAGGAATGTAGTCAGAGCTTTCTGAGTCTTAGCATGCCTTGGTAAAAATACCTTTCTCTCAGACATTTTCATAATTAGAAAGAAATTCACCTCTCCCCGTTCACAGCTTCATTCTAGAGATTGCTGCAGGATGAGAACAGAGTAAGCAGGGTAGGTCTGCTCAGTGCCTATTACTCATACCCTGTTATTATGTACACTCTGCTACTGGCCCCTTTCAGCAGCTCACCCCGTCCGCTCCCTGCTGCTCCCCAGATGTGAACGGAGCAAGAGGGAGGATTTCTCTGGGAGAATTCCCTATTGGGGAATTCCTTTCCTCACCTCTCTCCTGGGAGCAGCAGCCGTGCCCCTTGGTACAGAATAGGCCATTGGAGCTCCCCAACATCCGACATTCCTTGGGACTTTGCTCTGTGACATCTGCTGAATCTTTCTGCAGACCCTGTGTTTGTGCGTGGGCTCCGCTCTTTGGTGACTTGCTCATCTCTTTAAAGAGCAGTAGCACCGCAGACTTACTTCCTTTGGCTGTAGCTGGCACAGTAATGTAATGGGGATCTTTCACAACCCAACTGCCTGCAATTATATGTGGACATACTTGCAATTACATGTGGACACGTGTTACTGGGATGTAGTCCTAAGGTGCATTTTATATTTTAATATACATAATGTAAAAACTGCTGGGTATTCAAAAGAATAGCGATAAGCAGATGGCTGGGGAACCACCCAGTCCCTATTCAGGGGCAGCAGCACGCTCCCTAAGGGAGGCAGTGGTATAGACAATAGGGCTCCTGATGTTGGAGGCGTGAGGCAACCCCTCAGGCCACCATATGTATACCTGCTGTTGTTACAGAACAGCCAGTGACCAGGCCAACACCTCGACCTACACCTGCACCGACGACTCGACCCACACCTGCACCAAGGACTCATCCTACAGCCGGGCCAATGACTCCTCCTACACCCAGGCCAACAACTCGACTGACACCAGCGCCAACCACTGGGTATGTGCCAGTGACAACAAGAAGGCCAGTAACGAATCCAGTGACGAGACCTCCACCGCCACCTCAATCTACAACGTTAAGACCTACACTACCACCACAAAGAACTCCTCTGATAACAACTGAAGAGACTTCACATGTTCCTTTGGAAACTACATCTTCCCAAGGCATCACAGATGACAACAGAATCCAGGTAGATCCTCAGAAACCTCGAGGAGATGTGTTCAGTAAGTAATTGTACATGTTCTTTCGTTTATCAGAATTGTAGGTGCCGTGAGGTGAAAGCGTGCTCTGTGCTGCTTGGGGGTTTGGAATGCTTTATCAGTCAGAGCAAAGGCATCAGACTGACAGTGTTCCTATGGTAAAGCTACACAAATATGTTTATGGCGTAACAAAAATCTGTGGAGGGGGTTCAGGATCAATTCAACCAAAACTTTCAGGTTTTCTCCCTGAAATTATTTATGAGTACATTGTCCTGTGCAGGTGCTTAACCTAATAGTGCGTTCAGTTGAAAGCTTTGGAAAATCAAAGACAATTTGTTGGAAAGCATGGAAATGCAACGTAACTCATAGTTAACGGATTCAAATTCAGGAAGTTGGGAAGTCACTCTTTGCATATTTCCTTAGCTTTAGGACTGATTACCTTAAGACTCTGCTATGCCACCTTATTAAAATAGCCTTGGACGTTTATGACTAAGCAATTGAAAGTTGCATAAAAATAACGTGGACTGCAGCTGTGAAAATGGATACATGAAAAGTTGAAGATAGTAAAGATTCTCATAGCATGAACATGTGTCATTTTAAGAGCTGCCCTGAAAGCTACAGCAGCGTTTCTGCGGCAGCTTTAGTGCACAGCACAGAGGATGTTAGTGGCACATGCAGAGTTACGTGTATCTGCCAAGAGATACTCGACACCCGGCTTCATCTTTAGTGCTGCCGCCGTTTTTAGAGACGGGGAGGGTGTGCTGGATCAGCCCTTCTCCTTCAGCTTGATGTACAAGAAAGCTGCTGAGGCAGGGGACTAGGAGGAAAATTGTGCTGTCTCAGAGCAGAAACGTGTGAGGTTTTTTCTGGTTGCTCTGGCATCTGTGATGTAACTTCTTGGGCTGTGTTAGGTGTGTTAGGTCATGACCCAGTGAAATACTTTGTTCCTTGTAAAAAATGGTGACATTTTATCTGTTGTAGACAGTTCATAAATTTAAAATGGAGATAAAAGCTGACTTAGAATTTGGGAAGATAAATCCTGGTACTATTCGGAGGAGTGTGCTTTTGGACTTTTCAAGGTTATTTTCTTAACAATATTGTTAAAACACAAACCCATTTTTTTTAATAACATTCTAGGAAGAAATACCATTAGGACTCCCCAAACGGTAAATAATGGGGATCGATAGTTAAAAATAGAGAATTCAGTGGAAATTATTCCAGCCTCTTGCGCTGTGCTTCCCAGACTGTCTCATGTTGCAAGCACTCTCTGGAATACTAAAGCAGAGGGCAGTTTTCAGCTGTTTTCATGAAGCCATAACAATCGCCTGTATAGAGCTTATTATTTACAGTTTGTCTTTCTGTATTGTCCCTAGAGGCTTGATTGTGAAGCTAATGCTTTCAGTATGTTTGCTTCAGATACAGGTGTTTGGAAAGTAGGAAAGGAAAAGTGTTTGGTTTCTGCCTGTAAGCTTACGTTCTGGTTTGTACAACAAACAAGCTTTTATCAACCTCACCCTTTGAGGTTTGTGATATACATACAGAGCTTCAAAGGCTTCGGTGCACAATACAGCAGAATCCCAACAGGTCAAGCTGTTACTGGCTTCAGCAGGTAATACTGGGGAAGATAACTCCTCAGATCAAGTCAGTAGATACGTCTTATAGGCCCTTAGCATCTGCTGAAGACCTCAGTACTTAACGTTGTGTTTTTAAACTAGGTTATCTTGTGATGCGTGGACTTTTTTCCTTCCTTTTTCTCCCCTCTCAGGCTCCGAAGCCTTAGCCAGCCTTAGATGACAGTAAACGCTGCTTTGCTTAGCCATCCGAATAGGTGGTGCTTCTGTTAGGCAAGCCATGGCAAACGGGTGCTTGGTAGATGTCCTAGTGCAAACAAGCTGGTGGTCTAGGACTGGTCCGTATCAGGAGAGGAAACGTGCCTGGGCAAGGTACTTGTTTCCTGCAAGCGTCTCTCAAATGTTAATTTTTCATTATTTAACCTTTTCTGTGGTGACTTGTTGCTCCCTGTTTTCTCCCTTTGTTGCTGTTTGACCTGCTGTCCCACGTGTTAAGTAAACTTGTCCTAAGCTTTCACTTCAGAGCACTCTTGAATGTGCCGCTCAGCTTGAAATCAGCTGAGGACCAGTGAAATTGGTCTGGGCAGTGGTGACAAAGAGCCCAAGTGATAATAATGCTGATAATGTTACTTAAATGCCTTTGCTGTTTTTGAAAGGTATTGGGTTCTCCTGTCTTTAGATGGTTTACCCCTCTTTTGAAAATGCCTGCATTGACTGGGGGGGGGCTGCTTTTTCTGAGAACAAAATAGTATTTTCTAAAATGGAATTCCTACACTTGGCCTTTGAACCACTTAGTCAGATGCAGACAGTGGAATCTGGCACCAAGGATAATCTTCTCCTGATATGGATATGGGGGAATGGCAATGAGGGAAGAATGCAGCCATGGCTTAATATTTAACTATTTCAGGGCTGATACAACTACACTGAAGTACAGAGGGATCTTTTCTGGTTACTCAGGTGGATAAAGTCTCTAGCAAAGAGAACAAACTTCTCACTAAGACTATGAACTTCTGCTACCATCAGGATCTGGGTGATAAGTATTAAAAGCATAAACTTACAGACAAAGCATAATACTAGGTATCAGAAGAGGAATTAAAACCCCAAATCCTTATCTCTATTAAAAGATAGTTAAGTAATTTTCCTTCTTAGCCCTTGGTGGAGCTGAAAAGATTGGAATTAGACAACTTGTCTCAAAACTTTTCTCAAAAATTAAATAAATTAAAAATTGGATTTAAACTTGATTGCTTCATTAACTGGAAAGTTCTGAGTGCAGTAAATGGTTATGGGATCCCTGAAGCTGTTGCAAAAAGGGAAATGCTAAAGCATGAAAGAATGTGTGTTTTGTTATCCCTTGATGCGATTAGAGTAGCATCTTTTTATAGTAGCATTTCACTCGCCTTCACTGTTGTGCACCTATTAAAATGTATGTTTCTTGACATTTAAGCATCTGAGACAGGCACGTTGTTCCTGTTTGGAGCTAAACGAGGAGATGTCGCAGTCTTACAGAGCACACCCTCCATCAGTCTGCCAGCTAGTTTCATCCCCAGGTCTGAGGTGCAGGCTTCTGTAGGCTATTTATTTTAGCTGTGTTTCCCTGAAACTCAGTTGTCACTCTGCACCTCCTGAAGAGCTGCTCATAGAAAAGCAGGCAGGTTACTCTTCAGAAAATCTTCTGGAAACATATATGATGTTTGATCTAGGTCAAAGTTAATGAGCCTTGTAACTACCTCAGAAATGCAGGACTGGACTTTAGAGTGGTCTCGTGCCCCTCTTACACAAACGGTACCATGAAGGGTGGGACAGTCCCTGAAAAAGCCCTTCCTGAGATAATTCTCACGGCAGAATTTGAGTCTGCAGAGTTTTAGGCAACATATGCTGGACACTGTAGGTATCCAGATAAAATGGTGAAGGGTGCCCCTCTGTTGGCCCTTCTCTTAGCCCAGCAAATATTGGAAGTCTTCCCTGGAGGAAAATGGGAGATGCTCTCATTTACAAAGTCTGAGTGACCTCTGGACTACCCTTTCTTTTAGCTATTTTCTGCTAGATCTGCATGAGATCTCATCACTTGGGGGGTGGGGGAGTGTGTGGTGTGTGTTTTGGAAGTGGAATTTAAGAACTTTCATAACTATTGGATCAAAAAATTTTTGGCCTTTGTTGTTTTTGTTGTTTTAAACAAATGGGAATCTTGGTCACGATTACTGTGTGGAATGGCACTGCGTACAAGTGCAGTGTTTGTTGTAAGGCAGAAGACTGCGTTCATAATAAATAGCAACTACTAATAACGTGAAGCTGCCCTCCCATGTTTTGCTTTGGTTTTGTAACACCAGAACAGTGATTACTCTGTAATTGCAACTAACTTATGTACACGCCATCTCTTAAACTCCCAAACTTAGCAATTAGCCAGTAAATGAAAAAAAAAAAAGTCCCGCTGTTTTCCCAAAGGATTAAAAAGCCTAAAAGAAATCAATCTTAGGCACTTACTAAATGTAAGTGCATTTAAAAATACATTAAATTCATGCATCTGTGAAGAACTTTCCTCCTGAACTTTGAGAGTATGGTAGTGTTGATGTATTGGCTCACTCAGAGCTTATAAAATTCTCCAAGAAAAAGCAGCCAAGTTTATATTTAACGAGTTTTATCAAACTATTGAAGTGAAAAGCACACTGATATCTATATAATGTACACAGAAAGGCTTGGAAAGCCTGCAGAAAATAATTGTGCCAAATGCTTTCTCCCACGATCGGCACTCAGCGTATTAGTTGTCGTAGCAAGAAGTGTACACGTGGATCATATTTAGCGTCCCGCATCTCTTACGGTAACTCTCGTTTCGTATCGAGTGCACATTCCTCTAATTAGGTCTGAGCACTGACTGGTTTAAAGCTCTGTAACATGTTCTGGGAGTTGATAACAAGTGTTCGGAGAGGACTTCAGGGGAAAGTTTGGAAAAAAAAATTTTTTTGTAAAGCTTTAATTACAGGCAAATGCATCAACTTTAACTTGGAGCTCCTTCTCCTCAGCTCTCAGGACAATCCCGATAATCATTTAGGGAGCCCTTAAAATCCTTTGCAGACAGCTGGAGGTACCTTCAGCTGTGTTCGGAAGGTGAGGTGCCTGTGGGGTCTCTGCCAAGTAGCACTGCCTCCTGTTGAGTCTCCTGTAAACATCTGTGGAAGGTGAGTGCATCAGAAGGTTTGAGCAAGGGCTTTCATGGGGCTTTATTTTATGGAGAAACCACGATCTTTAAACGTGCATTTGGAGGGGAATAGTGTGCTTCAAGGTTAAAGCTTTTTGCTTCTCCCCCCCCAGTTAAGAAGCAGCTTTCATTTGAAGAGCCTTTAGCAGATTTGGAATCACCTTTTACAGTGCTCAGATAAATGGTACAACATAAATCATAAATCACATAGGCATAAAGTTTGACTCTTCATGTCAAATACAGGTAAATATATTGAATTCTCCAAGAAAAGCACAAAGCCCAGAGCTGCTCCGCTGCTTTTATTAAAGAAGTAGGTCACTAACTACCTTTATCTCCTTCACTGCTGAAAAACTACTTTTCTCGCAGTTCCTCGCCAGCCTGGAGTGAGCAATAATCTGTTTGAAATACTGGAAATTGAAAGAGGGATTACTGCTGATGAATTTGAAGCAAATGACGACCCAGGTAAAGATCGTGTCTCCTGTTCAGGGTTCAGGATTTTTTTTTGAGTTCTTGGGGTTTTATACATCTTTACAGGACTCCTACGTGTTATGCCCCTTGTTTAAACCATGCTTTGTAAAAAGAACAAAACCCACCACCTAAGGGAACCTTTATCATTTTATTTCCTAAGACATTTAGCACAAAAATAGTCTGAATCGTTAATAGTAACACTAGGCATTCTTTTTATTGTTTTAGTATTTTTGGAGATTCTTTTTCTAGTTCTTCTTCTGCTGCATTTAATATTCATGTTTACTTGCTAGTGGCAGCCCCAAGGGAAATCCCTGTAGTTCCCCCAGCCAAAACAATCCAAGTATCTTGGGCTTTTTGACCTTCTGCTCTGTTCTGCCTAGGAGCGCTGCTCCACAGCTGCAGTTTTGACAGCGGGCTGTGCGGATGGATCAAGGACAAAGATGATGACTTGCACTGGGAACCAGTCAGAGATGCGTCAGGTAAGGTACCCGTGTACGGTCGCGCCCCGGCGTTGAAGAACCACCCAGGCTTGAGGTTGATGACAGTTCTGGTGTTATGAATCTAGACAGCTTCTGTTCCCTTCAGTTCCAGGATATATTTGGCACCCACACCTCTGGTGTGTATAAAAATCAAAACTGAGGATCCCCAGCATGACAGAGCAATTGAGAATTTGCACTTCCATCATAGCTGGTATCTTTAGAATAGGAATGTCTCTGAAGGAGTAGTAAACCTATTTCATAAAAGATTATCTGTCTTGAAAGAATCAGAACAAAATCGTGGACTGGAGAATGACTTTGATTTATGGTGAAACAAAGGTTGTTTTTCAAACCACCGCACAAACGGAATCATTTCCATATTACGAGCAAAACTGTAGAAAGTCCTGGGAATGGCTTTTGTTCTGCTGCCAAATACAGTGTTCTAGTGTAACCTCTCAGTCTGACTTTACTGAACTCTGCTCCAAGTTACAGCAACCTGTATGTAGGAAAGCTGTTAAGTAACTGGCAGGAAGACAAGTTAGGTGCTCTGCTACCTGAAGGGGACCTACGGGAAAGCTGGAGAGGGACTTTTTACAAGGGCGTGTAGTGATTATGTAGAGTTAATGGCTTCAAACTGATAGAGGGGAGATTTGGATTGGACACAAGAAATTTTTTATGATAAGGATGGTGAGACACAGGAGCAGGTTACCCAGAGGAGCAGTGGATGCCCCATCCTTGGAAGTGTTCAAGGCCAGGTTGGATGGGGCCTTGAGCAATCTGGTCTAGTGGGAGGTGTCCCTGGCATGGCAGGGGGGTTGGAATGAGATTACATTTAAGGTCCCTTCCAACCCAAACTATTCTGATACGCAGAGACTTCTGAAGCTGGGTATGTTTGGGATGGTAAAGAGTGACCTTGCACTGCCTAGTACAGGGGAGCATGCATTGGCCACTCTCAGGACAGGAGAAGCCTGGCAGTGACTGGTGGGCAGCCAAAGCAGCAGCCTCTCCCACTTGCATGCCTCTGCCTGCCTAGTCCCAGCAGATCTGTGTATCTACACTGCTGGAAGGGGTTGTTTTGTCCCCTGTTGATGTCCCTGTGTGGCACCGAGGGGCTGGCTGCCCTTGCCTGTGTACCCTTCCCCCAGCACTGCCTGCCCCACCGGGGATTAGACGCCCGGCTCTGGCTCCCCGTAGTGACAGGATTACTTCACAGCCCCAAGAGCAGCCTTTGAAGTGCACAATGTGTACATTATGCGAGGGGATGGTGAGGCGAAAAGGAAGCACGCTCCCGGGCAGTAAAATGCTCTGGGTGAAGCTGCGGGAGGGTGAGGGTGCTGAGAGCCCTTTTCCCTACACACCACCTCCCCGGAGCTGCCTGTCCTCATGCTGCCAGTGATGAGACAGTCGCTGCCACTGCAGCAGGTGACCTGGCACCTTTCTTGGGCTGTTGGGCTGACCGAGTGGAGGTGCTGCCTTCACTTCCAGGGCAGGCTCCCTCCCGCCCCGGCACTATGACACTTGCCTGGTGAGTGGCTTGGAGAGCGGATCCACTGCTTGCAGGCTGGCAGCTTAAAGGTCACACATCAACATCTCCTTGAAACAATGGATTTAAAAATGCTTTGATCCTGAGAAAGTGAGTCACTCCAGTCATATTACCTGTACTCTATAGAGTTGGTTAATACATACTAAGTTCCAGAACTATGGTTTTTCCCTGGCTACTTTTCCTAAAAACTTTTTTCTTTTAAAACCATTTTTTTTCCTCTCGGTGTTGCCTCCCAGTCAGGGACAATCTCTGCTTTTTGTTTCCTGTGTATGTTTCTGCTGCTGTTGACATAACCTGTTAAAACTAGTCCCTTGAAGTCCCCCACCCACCCCCTCCTGTCTGGAATACCTTGTTGCACGTATTTATTTTCACAGCTTGTTCCTGAGTGTTTGCTTTCACCTTTCAAAGTTCACTATTTATTGGTTTATCATAATCTGCATTTTGAAAGGTGCCCTACTGAAGCCTTATAAGCTTATCTTGCACACAGAAAATGCTGGTTTGAGGGGACCTTTTCCTGCAGGGGCTTGCCCACAGCTAGGCTGGCTTTGTGCTTGCCTAAATCTGTTTCCCATTGATTGGATTCAGTTACAGTGACTATCTGAAACAGATGCACTTAGTGAGTCAAGGCAGGCCTTTTTTAGCGATAGAATTCTATCTACAACAAACAGGTGCAGTTATTTAAACTCTGTTACGCTTATTTGAGCATTTAGGACCCTTGCTGCAAAAACAACTCATTAAAAAAATAAACAAAACTCCCCCGAAACTCCCAAACAAAAAAGCTTGAACAGATCCTTGGACAGATGGATCGCACTTCGTGCTCAACTGCAGATCCAGGGCCCCAGAGTGATCCTTTGCTTTGTTAAATCTCACTGACAGCCAACGAAGCATAGTTCTCATCCACCTTGCAAAAGTTTTAATGAAAAAAGACAGGTGGGGGTTTTCTCCAAGATGCGAAGTCTCATTTAGTGTAGTTTTGAGTGCCTGGGAAAGCGTGTATGGGACTTCTGGCTGTGTAGGCCTTTGGGGGTTTTTAGGTTTAATGGTGTTGCCATACGTGAGATCCTCTAGTTACCATCTCTAGGGGGTTTTATGAAGGTGCCGTTACATGATCAGTTATAATGAAGCGTGTATGGGCACTGACAGCTTCTCTGTTAGGAAGACTCCAGGTTAACAGCTGTTAGGAAAACAGGACTGTTCCGAGCTGTCTGCAGCTAAACCAGATCAAGAGTTTAAAATTATTGTTACATAAAAAGGCTCGTGTTTGCAAATGGATGCGCTCTGAGACTTAACCTGGTAACACAGCTCCCAGACAAAAGGACAGGGACAGACTCTGCTCACCTCTCTTCCAACAGCAAAAGCCTGCAGCTTATGGGGTGCGTAGCTGTACAGAGTAGCTCTGATGTCACTGTGGGTTTAAAATAATGCAGTCGCCAAGGGGTTGTCAAAAATGAAGGAAAACATGAAATTTTCATTTTCAAAAGAGGTATTATTTGCTTTGAAAGAAAGAAATCAGATGGGCAAGACCTAACCTGGTACTAATGTAAACAGAAAACCAGCACTGTAAATCTCACCCTCCAGGAGGCAGATCCATCCAGCAACTCTGTGCCTTCTGTAATACTCACTGGACCTTGTGGAGCCCTTTGCTCCTTTCTGATGAATCTTGCATGGTTGGTCCTGTAACGTAATAGAATTGGGTTTAAAAACTGAACTAACTGCTTTTTCTTTTGCAGGGGGACAGTATCTTACCATCTCTGACCCCAAAGGCAAAGAAGGAAGAGCAGCACATCTTACCCTGACGTTGGGTCACATGGCTCAGGCCAATGACCTGTGCCTGTCCTTCAGGCACAAGGTGCCTGGACTGCACTCCGGTGCCCTCCAAGTCTTTGTAAGGAAAAACGGTGCTCACGGACCAGCAGTCTGGGGAAGAAATGGTGGCCATGGCTGGAGACAGACACACATAACTTTACGAGGACTTGGCCTCAAGAGTGTAAGTACCCATGCATTTTTTTTTTTTCCCCTTGAGAAGCTGAAGACACTTGGATAGAAGCTGAAGACACTTAGATGGTGTAGCACTGGACTCTTTGTCTTCTGCATCCAGTTTCAGCCTGTGTTTTACTACTTTGATCCCTGCCAGGGGAATCACACTAAGGATGAGAGTTATTGCACATTATTTCAGATTAGTTTTATGCAACCCCCCCCCACCTACTGCAACAGAAACATAGGAAAGAACAAACCAGCCTGTTCTGAGCTACCCCGTACAGCCATGTAGGAAGGAGCAGCCTGATGGACCATGGCATACACTGTCCATGGAGTTCCAAAAAGCCTGTATCGAGATTCCTCATGCACAATGCTTTAATACACTGCTGTGAAATAGAAAGAATCATCCCCTGTGGATTAATAACTAGCTAAACCAGGACAAAGATACTGAAAATAAGTAATTTTTGCTAATGCAGGGAGGTTAACATGGTTTTATGCTCTTCAGTGTAGCTGCTCTGGCCACGGAGGTAAGTGCTGACCTAACTATGCCAGTAACACAAAATGGTTCAGTGCAATCAAAAGAAGCTGCCTGAAGTGCCATGGAGAATCTTTTATCAAAAGCTCAGCATTTTTCCTCAACCTGTGCTTAGCTTTGAAGGCAGTTTTTGTTTCAGATCAGAAGAAGGGGCTTGGGTGCTTCAGGGCCTGTTTTGCTCTTACTTAACTATCAGGTGGTCTAAAAAGCTCACGGATGATACCATTCATGGTGGGAGCAGGCTGCAGTGCACACACCCATTAGAGTTCTAAAATGAATATTAAGGCTGTAATCACCACAGTTAATTTTCTGAAAACATTACCTCGGCAGTAGTAAGAGATGCCTGACCTTCTGCTAGCTGTCAGCCTGAGAATGTGGACACTTAAAACAGGTGAACAACATATTTGTCACATTCTTACCCTTTCTTGCCAAGTTTAATACTTCTGGCAATCCTCAGGTCAGTCTGTCTCACCTGATAGAGCAGTTCATTAAATGTGTATCACTAATATATTGTCTGGCAGAAAAGCAAATGAGTTTGAGAGACCCCAGATAAGACCAGCAGTTCCCGTTGGCACTGTCCCTTGCCTCTCTTGACCACCTCAGCAGTAGCTGTCAGTGTGGCTTGGGAGCTGTGACTGACCAGAGGTCCCCAGAGCAGAGCTTGGGACAGCTTGACAGCATCTTACTGATCCAGTTGAGTTTGGGAACTTCTCCAGCCAGTGTGGGGAGCCTGGGCTGCTGAACTGAACCACAGGGACATTTATTCCAAGGCTCAGGGAATGAAAAGGCTCTAGGTAAGCAGGGAAGGGAGGCCTCTGGCACAGAGAAACTGGGAGGAAATATGGAAGCTTTATTTTCTAGCTAATTAAAAACCAAAAGCAACTGAGCAGTAGTGATTTTTAGGGGGCCCTACTGAAAACCCAAGGACAATATGAATGGAGACCAGAATCCCTCATCATGTTTACAAATAAATTAGCTCAGTGTAAATTATTTCTGAAGTACAGCCGAAACTACTCGTTTCTAAAAAACTAATTCAGTATATTCAACAAAGGAGTTTCCCTGGCTCACACTCCTTATTTAAAAGTGTGCTTTCAGCAAGCATCCAAATTATTTTTAACTACACAGCTGACGTTCTGATCTGTGATTCCGTCTCAGCTCTTCCCCGCTCAGCGATAGCAGCAGACTCTCACAAAGGTTTGCTGTAGGCTTTGAAATAATTTTTCAGCCATGGTCAAAAGCACTGATGGGATCAAACAGCAGAGCCTTTACAGCAGCAGCACGGGTGAGCAATACTGATTTCTGGGACGTGTTTCTGAGTCAGCTGGCCCTTCTGTAGATAGATATCTCTGATTTATGCTCCAGTACTTCTACTCAAGCTTTGTATTTCTTGAATTTCTCCTACTCAGGCAAAATCTGGACTGTGTAAATTGATGGCCCAAACATCCAGCACCGTTGTGCAAGGAGCTTCTGTAGATTACCACTGGTCTGCGGGAGATGAATTTTTAAATAAAAGATGGGTGTTTCCAGCTCCCATAACTAAGGCAGCTGCAAAGTGCTTTAGCAGTGGAAGGCTCCTCTAGTGGACAACATTTTTCAGAATACAGAGGATTTTATGTGTTTGTTGTGAGGCACGATGAAAACAGTGCAGCGATGATACACAGAAAGTGACCGAGATTCTCTTAGGTAGAAGTTCATCTTACCTCAGCAGATGGTGCAGCTGGAGCAACTCCATCCTGAACTGCTGGTTCTTCACAAAGGCGCTGCCAAAGTGAAGGAGGGAGAATATCAGCAATAGAAAAACCAGCCATAATTCCGAGCAGAATAGAGAGGCTTTTGTGAGTCAGTAACAGTTGCCTGAGCTTTCTTATGCTTTTGCTTTCTTACTGTTGAGACCTCTCTCAATCAAAGCTTCTTTCATTGTACTTCATTTTTATCACTCAAATTGTTTTCTTTCTCTTTCCAGATTATTTTCAAAGGGGAGAAAGGGAAAGGAAGAACTGGGGATATTGGACTAGATGATGTGATCTTAAGAAGAGGACGCTGCTCTGAAGAGCATTAGCAGAGACAATGGACCAGCACAGTCACCTCCTCCAGCCCTTCTTGTGCAATTCCTACCAAGCTTTGAAACAGAACTGAACAAATAAGAAAAAGCTGGAGTGACAACTTCTTAGTGGGCTGCTAAGTGCAATCTCACTGAAGCTTCACTTACAAACATGGAGAACACTTCCCAGGATTCAGGAACTCCAATCTGTTGCTGGTTGTTTTTATTAATCCTTATACGTAAATTGTAATTTTTATGTAATAACTCTATGCCCTGTTAAGCTTGGTGAGTGCTCACACAACGAGCATGTGTGGAAAAGGGAGAATTACAAATGGTGGCAAAAAAAAAGCTCCAGTTCAGAAAGTTATAGTGTCAAGTGATAGTCATTATCTTCCAATAGTGCTGCTCTCTCATTGAGAGACCATGGGACTGATCTGGCTTCAGAGGCACCCAGATTAGTGGGAGCCTGGACATGAACTTTGGCTTCCTGCCACTGACCTTTGAAGAAGGGTTTGCTTCATATTAAATGGCATTTCCTTTGGTGTTGCATCTGTATTAACAAAAAGCAGTTATATAGAATAGGTGCTTCATCCTGTATTATCGCTCCGGCTGTGTTCTGTGTATATGTGTATGGTTATTAACATATTTATGGTTTTTAATATTTACAGACTCTAGTTTCAAGGTAATGGGCAGCTGTGCTTCCTTATTGTACGAGACAGGAGGAGTTCAGTGCTGGTTGTGCCAATCGATACGTTACCAAAGTCAGTTAACGGTGCTCGTTGAAAACTGCTGGTGCAGTTGTTCATGTTGTAATGTGCTGATAGCAAAAGACCAAACCCTTACCTGATGTAAACTGGCATCTGGCAATGCTCTACGAGTCTGCTTTTGGCTCAGGAGCAAGCCCCAAAAGGGTCCTTAGTCCTGCAAGAAACTCCTGGTTCAACTGAAGACTGAGAAGCCTGGAGAAGGTAACTTGTGTCTTGTAGGACCGAGGCCGTTGGCAGTACCAGGAACGTCCCCGCCCCGGAGGTGCCGCGAGCCTGCGCATAACCACAAAGGGCAGCTGCGTTACTGCACCGTGAAATGCCTCCAGTCATCTCTGTCAAATGTTCCGATTCCAGCCACCCCTTCTGTATATAATAAACCATTTTAGTCTTTAGAACTAGAACAGCTATTAGCTCTAGCTGGAAGTAAATATTTATCAGAACTCTGGACTAATTTTTTAGTTACGTATCACGCGTGTGCTGTGCAGTTGCCCAGGGAATTCTGTTTGGTTTGGGATTTCTGAAATGAGGAACATCATCATCACTGCTGACTACTCTACATTTGACAAAGAAATTGCAACACTTAAGAAAACTACAAAAAGATTGATAAAATGCTGTTCGTGGTGCAGCTTTAAATCTTAAACAAATGTATATAGAGAAGAAATGTTTTAAACACTTAAACACAATGTAAAATCAGTGTTGGCTCGTGTCATGCTGTAAAACAGGCATTAAAAAAATCATCAGGTTAAGCTTTGCACCAAGTCCAATGGTCGCAAGGCCATTAGAGGCCATACTTCAAACCTGTTTCTGACAAAGTGCTGTTTTGAAAATATTTTGCCAATTTGCCCCTAGGACAAAGCACAGGATGTGTAGCAGAAGTATATTTGACCAAACAGATGGCCTCCTGCAAAACTGTATCAACAAACGTGTTGGAGGAGCAAAACCAATGCATTTGTAAACATTTTAAAACTATTTTGCTTCAAATGTGATCATGATCTTTCTTCTCTTGCGTTACTTTGCAATATGTCACAAATATTTGTTGATAGTTGAAATACTTTGTCCTTATTTTAAAGTAATCAGTAAAGGAGGCTGTTACTTGCTACTAACTGGAAATCTTGTTTTCATTTCTGGATTGAAAAATCTCATTTTTATTACAGTGGAATTACCCCGAAGATGACAATTCAGCAAAAGTGAAGTAGCTCGTTACCAGACTTAAAAATAAAAGTACATTTCACTCGTAATATGACGAGAATTATATGTTACTCAAAAGGAAGAATGACAATTTTCAACCTAGTGGTTTTTACGAACACTTTCACAGGTAATTTGAGAGCTTTTGCAATATAAAAATGTCTCCTTTTACAGGAAGTAGCAGCTGCCCTTGTAACACACACTACTGAACCTGCACAAACTGGTACATTCTTTGCCATCTCACACGGTTAACACATTTTGGTCTGGTTCATCTATAGTGGGTGAAGATGCTCTTTCTGAGCTCGAGACTCCCTCATTTGAAACCAAAATCTGTCTCCTAGCTGTGCAAGATTAAAAGAGTGGTTTGCCCCTTTACAAATGGCCCTTAGAACCTAGGATTTGAATGTATTCAGAAGGTAAACAGAAGTAAGTACTCAAGTGACAGGAGGAGGATTTGGGGTCATGTTTTATGAGTGCATTTTGTCATTACAATCAGACAAGTAACACCATAAAGCCTTGGAACAGCTGTAGCCTCAGCTGACGGTGGACATGGGTAATCTTTGTGAGCCTGGTTCTGAAGGAGCTGCTGTGGCTGCAGGTCACTCACCTCTGTAGCCGGTTGTGCTGTGACGCTGTGTCACCTTCTCTCAGAGTTTCTGAAGAGACAAGGCGAGGTTGGTCACTGGTTCTGTTGTGACAGTTCTGCTTTGAGGCAGCTCCAGATGGCCACACGCCTCATCCAGCACAGAGGAGATACTGCCATCTTCCTTTGAACCTCAAAAAAGAAATGAGAATATAACCTATGTCTTAGGAAGCCCTCAGGCCACATCTGCCCTCCTGCTGAGGGTTTAATCAGTAGGTAACTGTGCCAAAAGAGATTTCCGCTCTAATACTTCAGCAAGCAGAAGAAATTGCACTAAATTAACATGAAAACATTTATCAAAAGTACTGTATCACCTCTTGCCAGCTTATAATTTCATGTTTTTCATTAAAAAAAAAAGCCTTTTTTTTTCTCCTCTCCCCCAAAATGATTTAAAATAAACAATCTTCAGAAGTTACAGGTACCCTGACCTGTGCCAGCATGCGTTTAACTGCCTTTGCTGGCATCGAAGTGAGCAATATAAAATTTTGTTTCCAGGTTCCATGCTATAGTCACCTCACCTCTCATCAGAGCCACACCATTAAGTCACTAGTAAAGCTCATTCATTCTAGAGAAAAGCTTCCCTAGGTTTCCCTCAATAAATTACCTGACTTGGAGGTCAAAACGCTGGTTTTAATATAGGTGGAGACGACAGTAACCACCCTAGTACGAGCCAGAGTATTCATCAGCATTCAACCCTGAGCAGAATGCTCATGGCAGCAGCATCCCTCATCCTGGTCTGGCCTCCTGGAGAAAAGATGCAACAGTAGCACCTGCCTCCAGTCCAGGTGCCAGCTCTCTCTATACAAACCCCATCAGAGGTTGGTCCTCCTGCAAATGAGGCACAGTAATTGTCACAAAGATGGCTAAAATCAGAGCCTTTGGATCAAGCCATGCATCGTGACAGTCACCTTGAAGCCTGTTCCCTCTGCATTTAAAGATACACAGCAAGATAAACCATAGCTGTCAGTAAAATTTTAATTGCGAATGTGAGAATAATAGTCATTAATTGTCAACTGAGGCCCAGTTAAAGCCTATGCAATTTTTATTTACATAGCTCTATATCTCAAACACCAAACTGTCAAAGGCTAAGGCCACTCCTCTCTCTGCGATACAGCCAAGACACCACAGCACTTTTCCAGTAAATTTGTTAACTTCTTACCTGCTGGTCAGGCCAGGACTACTCCTCTTGCACACTCTTCACCCAGGTTTTTCCATGTTGTGCATTTCAACAGGCCACGTTCTCATTTCAGACTCTCATCCAGAAACCTTTTGATGTTCATTCTGAGTTTGGTGAATGCCTGGAAAGACAAGGTACGGCGTGTATTCAGAGAATGATTTTACTGCATTTGAATACAACTACTACAACTAGGGACTGCCACTCACATCAGAGTTCAGGGAGACACCATCATTGCTCCAGTACCACTGGCATCCCAGCAGAAGGGGAACACCATGTCACCGCGTCCCTTGTCTTTTGCCCCTGGCTCTCCTTTAGGGAGAAGCTGCTATTGCCCCCCTGCCCTCTTCACTTTCTGCACAGCCACTGAGATGCAGCAGTGGGACAGTCGCACAAAAATCCCAAGGATGCTTGGATCCACCACCCCCGCAAGGTGACCCCCAGCAAGGGTTGTGACTGGTGTTCCCAGACATGACCACACTTTCTTGTATCTCTGGGAAAAAAAAAACCTGGTTGTGGCTACAACCCTCAGGTCCTGCAAGCCAGTGAAAGCAACAGTGAAGCAGACTAATATGCTTCTTGGCTGTACCTCTAAGGTTTCCTTGGTCCATGCAGCAGTCTGACATGGAAGGAGGAGGGAAAGTTGTCCTTGGTCTCTCTCCTGCTGTGGCCTTCGAATGGTGTCTTGTCAGTCTTCTCATGGCGTGTTTCCCATCCAGAGGCAGCACGCTGGGAAGCCCCCTGAACACACCTGCTGAAAAAGCTGCACAGTCCTCTCCTAAACACATTTTCCTCAGATCCGGTGTCTCAGGTTGTCACACAGCTGCTCCACAGCAGCTCTGCCAAGAAAAGGAACCACTGCCAATTTAAAGTACACTTTATTTTATTCCCAGATGAGCACACTGTATAGCACAAGTGCTCAGAGAAAAAAAGATAAGCAGCCAAAAATATACCCTGGGATGTGATTAGTAATGGATCAAAGGCAACATTCAAATTTTAAAGAAAGGAAAAAAAAACCCAACCTGGCTGACTTAAAAGAACAAATCTCTTGCCTATGATTTCTCTCCAGCAAATGTTGGAACTAACTCATTGGATCTTAATACCAGTATTTTGGGATGCCAAGTGCAAGTAAACTTTCTCCCCTTTTTCCAGACCTTTCTACCTAGGTATAAATATTGAGTGACACAGTGAAAACCACTCCCACATGCCTTGGTTCAGGTCTAGCACAACAGCAAGAGCTCATCTGAGAGCTCACGTGATGGTGGTGGTAACACCAGAGTTCTCAGCAAAGACCGTCTTGATGTCCAGCCCAATGTGAGTAGAGAACTAAACCCAAATAAGCACTGAGCAGTGCCAGTTGCGCTTTTAAATGAAGAAATTAACTCTAAGACTGTCTAAGGCAAGAAATTTCATTAGCAGGATTCAGAGGGGTGTTCAAGGGAGACGCTTTGACTTCCATCCCTCTGGAGTTCTGCATTAGCTCAGGAAATGTCATCTTACCTCAGTTTCTTGGACCAGATGGAGGACAGGAGAAGTTGTGATCCCATGGGGCTCTTCAAAGTTTCCATGTCCAGAAGGAACGTTGAAGTGTTCTCTCTAAAATATCAAATACATGATTCTTGTTAATAGTCTGGGGGATCCCTTTAGTCATTGTGCCTTGGAGTACATAAACAGGGCTCAAAAACACTGGAGCTACTCACTGAAATTCAACCCCACAACTCTATAGGGTGTACCAATTTACACAGAAATGGGCAACTTTATTGTGTAGTTAATGGTGTAATTAAACTGTGAGCAATTCAGTCACCCTCCCGTCATATGCCACTGGTTCTATCCTGCTTATAAAGAGATATTTTAATTGGCCAAGCTCCTTTGCTGAAGACTGATTGCTAAAGCTGAGTGATGTTTAATTACCCACAAGGTGCATCAGGCAGTTTTGTGGGGTGTTAGGGGGCCCTGGCATTCTGGCAGCTCAGCTGTGTATTAGCAAGCAGCCCTGGCACGCTCACATGCTCGCTGGGAATCTCACTGTGAGATACCCTGCCAGCTTTGATTGGAGTGATTTTTTTGCCAAATAAAGATATGTGACTGAGGCTTAAAGAAATTATTTCATTAATATGAAAAACAGGATCAGAAAATATATGGTACATCAAGGGATGCCTTCATCTCCACATGGCCTGTGGTCAGCTTACATGAGGTGGTTAGAGAGACAGGGAAACACTGTGAGGGTTCAAACAGGGCTCAGCCACAGAGCTCCAGTCCACAGGCCTCTCAGGCTCTTTCTAACTCTGTTCCTCATCTTCTATTCAGGACACCACTCAGCCCAAAGAGGGTGTTTGGCATCGCAGCAAACACACAGTCGACGAGTAGCCCTCCCCATTTTTCTCTCATGTTGTTAGAGGTACGAGCTGTGCTACTGAAAACACTGGGCAAATTCAAACTTTCACGTTCCCTGATGAAGGTAAAGGGCAGATTTTCCTTCCCTGACATGCAAGTCTGCTTCCTCCTAATGAGGGACCCCTTCACTACCACCCTCTCCACTCGCTGCTCTGACTGAAAGCCCTGCAACCAGGTCCCACCACACAGGCAGCAAACTGCACAAAAAAACACAACAGGGCAGTATCCTGAGCATGTGGCAAACAGATCTGGACTGCAGCCCTTCAAGAGGCAGCTACGGGTTTCCACCGTAGGAGGCACAAATGAGGAATGCAAGCAATCCTGCAAATGCACTCACTGGTATGGGACTGCAAAACAACTGAATGCCCTTTCTGGCCCTGAAATGCACTGACACACACAGGGCTGCCAACAGTGACTACAAGGTAATCCTGCAGCATGCAAAATAATACACGAGAGGGAATTTTCAGACCTCAGTGGTGGCTGTGTCCCAACACTCAGCATGGACAACCCACACTTCGCATCTCAGTACAGGGCAACAGCTCCCTTAGGGGATGTGTATGGGCTGTACAAAGAAGCTCTACCCTTTGATGACCATGCCTGTGGGAAGACAAACACCTTGCACCTGTAAAGGAACTGCACAGAGCTGCAGCAGGAGAGGCACAGGCTGCTCCTGAGATCTCACGCTGCTCCAGTGGTCCCAGGTGTCACCCACCAGCCTTTCAGCCAAGGGGTGAGGCTGGTCCAGGAGCTCTCCAAATGTGTTCAAAGAACCAGTAGGAATTTTCTCTGTGCACATCTCCACACCCCTATTTATAGTGCTGTAAGTAAGATGAGTAAACTCACCCCATATGGCAGATCTGAGAAGTGAACAGATGCTTCTGTCGTGCACCCGGCAGAAAGTAAATGCCATTTACTTGAACTTAGTTACAAATCCTACTGCTACACAGTGGCCTCTTGATACAGAGATGGGTCAACTAGTCAGACCTACAGAGAGTTAAATAATAGCAGGAAGATAAAAGCAGCCACCCAGTTAAAAGCCTCCGTTATCCAGCACTGCTGAATGGGGAAGCTTACAAACAAGTTTAATTTGTCCGTAACTTCCAAAAGCCTGGACCTCTGACTTGGGCCTTTTGCCACCGCAGATCAGATCAGATCCTGATGTGATCACCCCACTCCTCGAGATGTTTATATGTGATTTATCTCAGTTGCTAGTTAATTTTTAACAGGCATTTCCCCGTCCCTTGCCGAGCAGTTGGCAAACTCACCAGAGAAGAGCCGCACGTGTTCCAGTAACAAACATCCAATCAGCATTTCAAAGCGGATGTAGTACCTGGAGTTCTTCCCCCAAGTAAGAACTCTTGTTTGAAATCCTATTTCTCCTGTACCTGAAAATAAACAAACTTCTCTGCCCACATCAAAGAACTAAAATACAACATCCCCCCCTTCATCACCATATCCAGCTTTGTGCTCGGGTTTTTTTCTTCCTACCTCAGTGCAAGTCATTCCTATCTCCTACGCGAAGTGCTCTACGAGGGTCCAAAGCGGATTTTTTAATTAAAGAACAGTTGCCAACATTCCAAGTCTTTACAAGGTGCATTTGCACCAACACTAAACCAGGGCAGCATCAAGGAAAGACAAAGGGAGAGCTCTTGCAGCCTCACATTTCAGCCCGTTAGGTTTGCTGCAGTTTCCAATCTTGCCCATAGTGACACCAACCTGTCAAAAACTCTTCAGCAAAACTACCAGCAATTTTATGAGCATTTTATATGAAATACTGGCACTGTGACCTGCAAAATAAAAAACGTCAAGCCGCCTCCTCCGGTTCCAGTCATTAGAGCTGTCTGGGCTGGCGGAGAGTTTGTGCTGCTCCCAGTTAGTGCCAGCCGAAGGCTCTACTCCCTGGCAGGGTGCAAAGGCAATGCCCCCTGCTCAGCTGCAGCCCTCCCAGCTAGTGGTGTTCCTGCACCAGAGGGCCCAGTGCCAAGCAATGCCAGTCCGGATGGGCCCAAGATGCGTCATTTTCCCCCAGTGGGAGCTGAGGTCTCCAGTGGGATAAACCAGCATGGGCACAGCCTGTGTTAATACAGCCGTGCTGCCCCACGCACAGACGCTGGCTCGCACGGCACGACAGCAGGCACCCATGGGCATCACAATGCCCACACACCTTCCCACAGCGGGGTTTCTATCTCTTTGCAGGACTCAACTTTGCCACCACTGCCCTGGCTTCAGTTAGGGCTGGACTGAGCCCTTGGTGTGAAAAGATTAAACTCAGATCTCTACAAAACAAACTGGGAAAAGCTCCACTTGCCTCATGGTTGGCAGTCCACAGAGAGCAACTATGTGAATTTACACAGCCTAAAGACTGTGAATTCCAACTGCAGTATTTCTTTATGTTGTCCACAGTAAGTGTGCGTGTGCTTTGGAGCTGGATGTGCTCACTCCAGCACGACACTGGGGGTACAGCTGCCCATCCTCTGCACATGCTGCTTCCTCTCCCCACCTGTCTCTTCTTCCTTTTCCTCCTCCTCACATAGTTCTGTTTCCCACCTGCACTTTTTCTCTTACCCTCCAGTTTGTTCCAGGACCCCTACATTTTTACTCTCTATCTTCCAGCTCTGTGTTGCTGCTGTGGTCTTGAGCTTTTGATAAAAAACAGGCTACAAAGCCTTCATCCTCAGCTGCAGACTTTTAATTTTAGGCCCCTGTGTACGAGGAAGATTCACACCAGGTATAAAGCACTGCACCTGGCAGTGTTTGCCAGATCCTGCTCAAACAATAATAAAGTTTCTTTGCCCCAGGACCTGCTGAACCCAAAGACTGTTTTCTCTGGCATGAGAGGCCAAGTTACTCCTTGAGATAAATATTAAGCAAACAGGAGGGTTTTGTTTTTTTTTTTTTACTACTTTAGGAGCTAAGACAACAGAACTTTTTCCTGCAGCCACAGTCACACTCCTTGTGCCTGCAACACTGAGCTATTTTTAAATATTAATTCCTGTGGTATTTTCCTAATAGCCATAAAGCAGACACACATTGCTATTATTGCTCCATCTATGCCTTGTGACTATGACCCTCCAAATTCAGAAAGATTAGCCAGCTGTCAAAAGAAAAAAAAACCAAAAAACCTAAATTCTTCTCTTTGTAACCCTTCCTCTATCACTTGCTTTCCCTGGGCAGCAGCTCAGACCTGGCAGGAAACCACCATTTAGTTCCTGCCCTAAGAAACCACCATGTCTTGAAATGTCCAAGTCCCAAGCATGGCAACTTGGGCCTTCTGCATACTAAAAAAAATAAAAGAAAAACTTGTACCTCTTGCCAATGTTTCAACAAGCAAACACAGGGAGCCAACACCCGAGTGAAGTACTGCTGCACATCTGTGTAACAGTGACACTTCCTATACTTGAAAAAGTAACACGAGAAACTGTTTACCTCAGGACATGACAGGTAAATCGAGTTTGTGACTTTGCTAGTAATTCTAATGAAAGCATGAAGTCCACAGCAAATTATGATGCATACCCATATCAGCCTGGAGACCTCTCGTTAAAATAGCATTCAGAGAGACAGAGCAGTTTGCTGTTCTCTCTCCTCTGTACTTGTCCCCCGGTTTAAAACACAGAACATTTTTTCCAGGCCTATGTAAAGATAAACAAAGATTAAAATTAGGGCAAGTATCTCCTTCCCTTGATTTCATTGCCTGAACCCTCATTAAACTCCTCGGTAAGCAAGGTCAGACCCCATCTATTTTCTATTCATACACACAATTTATTTCTGCTTGCTCATGATCCATGCCTGGGGAGAGGACACCCAAGCAATCAACCTTTCACTCCCAGCTCCTGACCTCATTTCTTTTCTCCCATCCTTTCAGTTTTTC
The DNA here is from genome assembly GCA_033439905.1 of Ceryle rudis. Lineage (NCBI taxonomy): Eukaryota > Metazoa > Chordata > Aves > Coraciiformes > Cerylidae > Ceryle > Ceryle rudis. Next base: position 27,234 of record JAAGNO010000963.1, read on the forward strand.
CAGCCTTCTGGCCATCTCCTAATGGTGAAATCAGCTTTTTGCTGCCTGAGCCAAGAGAAGATGCAGCAGCAATGTGCCATTATGAAGAAGCAATTGCCTCTTGCCATGTCTTCTACTTGCCAGAGCAGCCATCTGTCCTCCTTGCCCCGACCCACTCTGGTGCTGCTGCCCTCAGCAACACTTGTAAGGCCGCAAGATGTGGCAAACTCTGGGGCAACCACTCACTGCTCAGGTTTGCATTTCATCACACTCCCCCTGCTACTGCAAATGCAGCCTGAGCCAAAAGCCTCTTTCAAGTCAAAACCTCACTTACCGACACACAATGAGTCCAGCAGCTGGTAAGGGCGGATTTTAAAAAACTTCCCCGGCATGTTAATGCTCTTTCCCCTCTACTTGATGAGTCCATCTTCAAACTCTGTCCTAGAGACACATTGAAAATAAGATGCATGCCGGTCAGAGCTTCACCCCTTGGCACAGCCCATCTGCACCACCTTCTTCCATGAGCTCAGCTACTGACTTCAGAGATGGCAGGACTAAGATGAGTGTTACTGCTATGACAACACTAGGAGAAAAGGAAATCACTATTTCTTGTAGGGATTGTTGTGAGCAGAGCTTCAGCTGAACAAGAGCTGTCACACCAACTACCTCTAAGAAAAGTGCCAGGAATTGAGGAAAGAAGGGGGGGTAGGGAGAAAGAACATCAGCAGCACCTCTGCCCCAAACCAGAAACGGATCTATTTTAATAATTTTCTCCCTCAGAACACCTTCCCTAAGTATCACTTTTTTCCCCTTGAAAATTGATATATCTTTAATAACAACATTATCAGTTATCTAGTTAACTCTGAATCCTACCCCCAATGTGTCCAACAAACCTCCAAACAGTTAAGAGAAAACCTGCCCATTTTCATTTTCAGCAGCAGCATGTGCTACTGAGACTGGTCAGAAAGCTGACATCTAAATATGCTTCATGAATGTCTGACTGCTTCCCTGTAGTTCCTGCATGCATTATGCATGCAGTTTCCCCCCTCCAAATCACACAGCTCTTCCATGTCAAAATAAATTTATCACCTATTAATTCCCATTCTACTGCTCAGAGAGTTACTCCACACCTCCGGCAGACAAGGGTGATGCAATGGCAGGGCATCAGGTTGCCTCTGCAGTGTGCACACTTGGCACTCTTCTAAGGGTTCTGGCAAAATAGAAACCAGGTTTCTCAGTTTTGAGAGAGCTCTCCACTGAGTTCATGGACTTGGGTGTCCACTTCACCTCTTTCAATGTAAAGTGAGATGCAGTTTTTCTTGGTCTGCTGCAATTGATGAAGGTCTTTTCCCCAAACCCCACATTTTATAGAGAAGTTGAACCTTACATAGAAAATATTTCATAAATGATGAAAAGCTGTCACGTTTGTAATTCCCTTTTCAAGAGACAATAACAAAACAGAAAACAAGCATGTTTTAAATGAAGAAGAGACAATTCTTAAAGGAAACAACTTCCACAGATCTGACACAGCAGTGGTACAGGTGGCTAGAGCTCCACTTCTTGGCCATCACATCAGAAAAAAAAAAAAAATTCAAAGTATTTTCTAGTGTGGAGTAATTTAATCTCTCACAGGAAAGCTCTACACTTGATTAAAACCACTGCATCCTGACTCTCAGCCAAATTAAACTCAGTTTTGCCTTAACTGTAATTCTGCTTTATGATGCCTCCTTGTTACCATCAGAGCGGGCATACTTTTCCATGAGAAAGCACTGGCACAACCACTAAGGTAATGTAGTTATATCACTTCCACCCTAATGCCCAATTAAAGCAAAAGCTGAATAAATTAATTGTTTTCACGTTTGGGAATCAGGTGGTCAGCACCAGCCCTCTCCCACCCAAACACCATTTGACACCGCTGCCCCTTGCCAGCGGGGAGCGCGGCTGCTCACTGCGTGCTCCTGTCAGCACGGCACTGCAGTCTTGCATTCAGAAGTTAATTTAATTAAGAATATTCTAAACCAGACAAAAGATAACTGAGAAGCCTGTCAGACATTGCATACAGTTTCCCAGCTTCTGTTCTTTGAATATATGAACTCAACCCAGACCTGCCACGGATAGATCACGTGAGCTCTCAGTCCCCTTGACTGTACAATGCCTGTAGCACACCACAGCCCACCTCTCCACCTCATACATGTACTCAGCTCAGTGGCAGCATCCTCAAACTACTTTTAAAAGGTGGTTGCTTTCTGGAAGTACATTATAATGTTTGCAGATTACCAAAAAACTGTCCAACAGACTTCAGACATGGTTCTTTTTAAAAATATACCTACAGGACTCCTTCTGTAGCAATGAAAATGAAAGAGTTAAAATCTTAGACAACTGGTGAACTCAAGTGAAAACTTCCACCCAGAAATGCAGGTTAGCAGGGGTTAGCACTGTTAGACAAAGAGCTATGCACTGTTTACATCTTTCACCCCTGAGCCTTGAGGGAAGGCACTCCAAGGGGACCACTGGTGTAGAAGATAACTGTTAGTGGCACCAGGAAGCCTGCTTGTGAACATCTGAGAGCTGTAAAACGCTCCTCAAGTGAGATAGGCCAACTGTCACACCAGAACCAATGATCTGCAACAAATAACAGTGTCACTTTTGGAAGCTCTGCCTCAGGCAACTCTCCTGGCTACTGCTTATGAGCCCTTCAGGTTGCAGAGTGCCAACAGGGTCTAATGGCCCTGAAACACACAGGATCTAATGCTGTGACCACTACAATGGCAGCTACTGGGATTATGGTTTTGATTATTGTAACAAACAGGTAAATGTTTAGTTCTGGATCCCCAGACAAACCACAGGATGATTTCATTAGCAACACTCTATTTCTCCACATACAAACTGTGATACTGATGCAGTACTGAGGTAGACAGTCCTCACAGCTTCATTTGCTGGACATAGTAGGTACAGGTTTATCCCAGAAGAAATACTTCAGTGAAGACTTTTCAAATATTGGTACTAAATACCTTCAAATGGTAATATTTTCATAATTTGAACTACGACAGCAACCAACCACAGCTAGACCTCTAGGAAAACACATCTGTGTCCTAAATGGCATATGATCTAAAGACTCTGTTAAATCAGGCACACTCTGGAAAATATAACAAAGTTCTAATGAAGTTAATTGAGCTGCCTTGACTCTGTAGCAGAGGCAGGAATAAACCTTCAGTCTCCCCAGACCAGTTTTCTATCCACATGTTCATGCTGTCTCACCGGTGGTTAAAAGAAATTGTGGTGAAGCATGACATCCCCAGCTGAACACAGCTTGGGAAACTGGATTCTCACAGCTCACACAAACATCAGTTCATAGCACATGAGGAAACTTCAACACTGCTCTTCAATGCCCAGACTATTAGTGTTTCATGCTCAGATAGCTCTGCCAAAATCGTGGTATCAAGTGACAAACTACTATCATCCCACTGACTTGCACCGGAATAAACTCCCTGAAACACATTCAAGAAGTGTCATAAATGCATGCACCCAGAAGATGCAAAAATATTAATCCCAGGAAAAGGGAAAAGGAGGCAACAATAGCAGAATTCATTGCAGGAGCAGAGGCATATCAGAGCAATGACAGAAAATCAAGTCCTGACAAAGTACAGAAGTCATGCAGAACAAACGTGGCTACTATCACTGTGTTAAAGAGCACAAAAGGCAGACAAATCAAACACTGGAGCACAGAATCAAATTTCCTCTTGCAGTTCAGCATGGATGTTTCTGGCCAAACCAATGTTATTTACTACTAGCTTCAGTATCTCACCTCAGTGTCATTCAGGTTCAAGATCAGAAGATCAGACTCAAGCCATTTTCTTTCTAATGGACAATTTTTACTCACCATGAATCCTAATGGACACATGGAAAGAGACACAGCCATAAAAAACCCACAACAAACCAGTCTGAATTCCTTCTACTTTTCTCCTTCTGGGTTCAAATCAACATTGCTGCTCTTGGCAGATGCATTTACCAACAGGAGACAGTGACCAGCTTGGTTCTCAGCTAAAAATGCGTAAAGATCTTTGCTGAGTAGGACTATCAGATTTACTGCACTACTTCAGCGCAGACCGACCTACTACTGTAGATGTAATCATTTGTGTAGCTCTACACTATCAAGCTTGCTGCATTAATGTCAGAAGATTTCCTGTAATCAATTTTAACTGTCAAGAAATCATCAAGCCTGATCACAGGCTGAGTGAGAGTAACATTTGTATTCTCGGAGGTGATGAAAGGAAAGAGAACAGAGACAATAACTGGCATGAAACAGAATCTGTGTCACAGGGGGAAAACTGGAGACTTGCATCCAGCAGGTTCTGGTTAGCACCCTGCCTTTCAGGTCCAAGCTGAATGCACTGCCACAGGAGGATCATAGAGTCAGAGAATGGTTTGGGTTGGAAGGAACCTCTAAAGGCTGAAGTCTCGATCAGCAGTTGTATACAAATCCCAAAGACAGTAAGGAAAACAGCAGGCTATGAAAGCTGGTTGAAACAAAAAACCCTAGGCATGACAAAACAACACAATGCTGCCATCAGTGCTACATCTGGTAAACAACTGAAATAGCTGATGGTTGCAAAAGGGGAGCAAGGAAACTGGAAGAGAGAACCAGGACACTGCTATATCATATCAAACAAATTGCCTGTTTCTCAAGGTATCCTTATGTCATGAGTGTGTCACAGCGCACTCAACACGTTAAATGACTTTCCACAAGGCCTAAGTGTATATCTGATAATCCTTTCTGTCGCATGAAATGTCTGCACATCCAGTTGTGAATGTCTTCTGAGAATCTGAGCTGTTGGCTCACTGCATGAGAAGCGCACCTCGTTCATGCATGACTGTGTCAGAGATTTCACAGAGGTCAGACCTACCTGTGGGTCTCTGCAAAGCAAACACCAGCTTCAGTAAAGGCAGTAAACACAGGAATACCTCTTAAACAAATAATTACACTAGTGCAATACTGGGAGAACGGATGCATTCCAGACTTGCACTCAGCTGAGAGTTTCTGGATAACAAATTTGTTCAGCAACACTTGACATGAATCCCTTTGTTCTCTGTACATATGAAGTTGCTCTCATATGTTTTCTGTAGTTAACAGATAGACTATGACCTGCCAGTTGCCTGCAAGTACTCTGAAAACTGAAGAAAGAGCACAATTTCCACTTTTTTTTAATGGTAAAAAACCTTTCACGGTAATAGTACGTTCTGAACACCTACACATACATTTTATTTGACTCTGCAGGTCTTCCAGGTATCCCATAGCCCTTCTTTCCCTCGAACAGGTCTGAAGTTCAAATTCTTCCAGTAATACCTGACTGTAACTTCCACTTGCACTGCCAATATTCTCCAGACCTACTGATACCTCAAGAGGCCCACTGAGAGCCTGAAGACTGGAATTTTGGATTAAGATACAGTAAAATATTCCTTTTAATTAAGCATAATTTTGTATAATTAATCTGCACAGAAACCATTAATTTACCAGATTTCCCCAGAGAAGAACTTTACAGTTCAGATGATCCACACATCTATCGTTATAAATCATCATCACTTAACAAGGCAGCCTGCAAGTATGAAGAGCTTCCCACACACTCATTCTAATCAAAACAGCAATGCTGCCATATACAGCATGCACACGAATTCCAGCCTTCAGCAAAAACAAATCTTGCCACAAGATGCTCTGTAGAGCCAATCTGTCAGCATCACCCAGGCTCCCTCCATTCACAGCTCTGGTGTTTCGCGTGTGTCAGCAACCCAAGAATCATCAGTACTCGAGTGACTAGGCAGTCTAGTTTCCCAGACTTGGCCCTTTGGAAAACTGTTCCCTGAAGTCCTGCTCTTATCTACTAAATCAAGGCCATCTTCCACTTTCACTAAGGCTGCGCAAGATTTTGCCTGTTGTACTTGGGAGATGTGCGGTGCAGTGCGCACAGAGGTGCCCACTTGAGCACCGGCTTTGTTAATTTGACTCGGAGGAGGAAGGAAGTACAGCACCATGAGAGCAACTTGGGGATTCATTTCAAGCAGCATCAACAGCCTTCACCAGCCCTCCCAGTCCTGGGCCGTGTTGAGAACAACTGCATCAGAGAGGGAGGACAGTTGAGGAATATTTAAAATTGAAAGGAGAAAGGTATCTGAGATCTTAAGCCCATACCAAGCACAGTTGTTCTGGGCACTTTTAGGTTGCCTCTCCCCTGTAGTTTATGCTGGGTGCCCACACAGAAGACACAGTCTCAAGTTTCCACAGTGTCACAAGCAACATTTCCCCAGTAGATCATTTGTATGAGCTGTGGACTGGACAGACAAGTCCAGAAAGATGTTCTTTTTTAAATACACAGAAATTAAATTTGGTCTGTGCTGAATGGCTTTTTGTGCTTGCCTCTTGACTAATTGGTCATGAGGTCTGCATATCTCTATACCATCTTCCCACAAAGCAAGTCTGGTCTATCTTATTGGACACGGTGGCATAATGAAGTAACTATTCTCTGTAACAACTTATACTCAAAAAAAGCATAGGAATTTTGTCGGTTTGGTGAGTATTTACTCTTACTGGCTGCCATTTGTACAGGTGAGAGGATCTTGTGGCAGGGCTGCATGCGTAAGGCTCACTGCTTTTAGAGAAGGGCAATGGCCTGCATCCACAACCATGCTGCTATCACACAGGGGAAGCTGTGTGAGGAAAAGTACAGAAACAGTCTTGCACGTTGTTACCTGGTTTAGCAAGGATACCAGTGTATCAGAGACCAGCAGGTTTGCACTCTTCAGTTTCTCCAGGAAATGGGAGTTCCAGCTTTGAGAGGACAATCCTGAAGAAATGCAGGGAATACAAAGTTCAGATTCTCCCTCTCTCCATCTGCATAAGAGTTCAAATTGTCCTTTGATTTCAGAGAATTTGAAATTTTATAGTTATGTCATTATGTCTGGAAGTGTCCACTTAAAAAAAAAATATATATATTAGCTATCCACTTGGAATGACAGATAACACAACTATGGAGACTTTCTAAAAGCACCATCTCTGCTTTCAGGAGCTCACATGCACCTGGGAAGTGAGGCAGGGGAAGCAGGAAGGAAAAGACAGCCTATATTCATATATAAGCAATGGAGCATGCAGGACAGGCCTAAGAAAGAACCAGGGTTAGAGGCTGAGCACTTGGTGAATGATAATTCTTCTCCAAGTCTCGAGATCTTGACTGAGCGATTGCCAGATCTGGGTAGAACATCTATTATACTCCATACTCTGTCTCCTGAAAACTCATTTGTTTTCACTGACATGAGCTTTCCAAATTTTTAACCACCTCAATGAAAATAACATAATTTTGACTTCCTTAATATTTCAAAGCCACAATAAAAAATGGCTTTTGGTCCAAATGCTCTTTTCTTCTAAATACTCCGAAGTGCGCTGGCATAACTGTTACCACTTGACTGCAAGCAAGAAGAGGCCACTATGGGATGTACCTGTGTACCAGCATCCAAGCTCCATGGTTATCATTAAAAAAAGCCCAACAAACAAAGAAAAACCCACCCCAGTCACTCAAATAGGTGGTAAGAAAAATAAAAGAGGGAAGGAAAAATCACTTTCGAAACACATTAAGTACGTGTGCATCTGTACACATTCATACAGTATGATTCTGCAAGAGTTTAATTTATAGTTTGGGAGAGGTATATATGATCCTCTCTTACAGCAAGACTTGCCTGCCTCTTCTGTGAAGCTCACACTGAAAAAGACCCGGGGTGGGGGAGGATGCTTACTCACTGTTTTGTACTCTAGGTGTGGATTGACAGGCAGGCTTTTGACAAAAAGTAATCAGCAATTACAAATTGTATTGCGTGATGAAGACCATGCTGTGCACATGTGGAGCATTCTGGCTGCACATCACCTCCTCACCAAGAGTTAATGAGATAACTTTTCTCCTTGGAGGATATGCCACAGCTAAATCCGTGAGTAAAGGCAGCCTTTGCACAAGCAGTACCTCTCAGAGAGCAGGCCCCTGAAACAAAAAATTACCTAATTGTAGGCTGCAACTCAACAACTACAGAAAAAAAAGGTTCCTCCTCCCTCTGACAGTAACTGCTCGAGAAGTGGAATGTTACTTGAAGGTGAGCAGCTCCAGGATCTGTGCGCGTACTCTCAAGGCTGTTTACATCCCTTCAGCAAGTCTTTGGTGGGTGGCTTTTCTCCTTTTTGCTTTTGACTATTTCTACCCCCTCCTCTTTCCCCAAAAGTACTGTCATTATTTTTCTAAGCGCTATTCCCTAGCCTGATTAAGGCTCTCTGGCTATAGGAGGTATTTTTAATTTTCATTTAAGAAAAACAAAACAAAACAAAAACCAACACCACAGCAGAGAACCCACAGGTCTCCGAGTGGATTCAGGCAAAGCTTTATGTTTTGATCATCCCTGCTAATTGTTTCTAGACAGATCAGAATAAAGTATTTAAGCTGTTTAAGCCTACACCTAACCTAAAGCTAGGAGTCATAACATGACGTTCAACCTGAGGGTGCCTCTGATTATCTGCATAAGTATTTCGCTGAATCAGTAAAGCACTGCAGGAAAACAACCCTCACGCCTGCTAATACTCAAACTTCTTCAGGTTTCTTATTAAAAAGCACTCTCCTGAAAATGAAATCTGAAACAGGCTCAGCAGTAACTCCAAGAGGATTTTGTAGTTGGCCTAAAATTTCACAGGTAAAACAGATGCAGGAGACAGCCCCCCCGCCCCACCCCCCCCCCCCACCCCCCCCCCCACACCCCCCCCACCACTCCAATCTCGCCAATACCAGATGTCACCGATCACAGTACGCACGTCT
>JAAGNO010000963.1:36059-92868 GCA_033439905.1 Ceryle rudis
CCCCCCCCCCCCCCCCCCGATCAATTAAATGAAATCAGTATCTCAGCAATGAATACCCATTTAGGCTTGTTCTACTGCACAGGCAGAATGGGTGGTCTGCAAAACAGGTTAACAATTAACACTACAGCAATGGCTCTGCCAGCATTTCCCACTGAAAACATTTACAGACTGTATGTAAATCCAGACCCTTCTGAGCACAAATTTTCCAAGCTCAGGTCCAAATTTGTAAGTGTTTAGCAGCATGTGGAGGTCAGATTTTCAGGAAATTGGGTCCTGTTTAGACATTTAACCAAGGGTTCAGATTTTTGCAAGTCCTTTTGTGTAAGTAACTGAAGAATTCTGAAAATTGGGTATGTGTTACAGGAAGCAATTACTGTTGCACAGAATAAACTTTACTTAACCTGGTTCATACCTAAGTAGCACAGACAGAAGTCTGATATGTTTCTGCTCAAAACTGCAGGAGTTCCATGCTGTAATATTGTATCAAGATGTTAAACATCATGAACGTGTGAGGCTTTGACACTGGGCAACACTACATTATGGCAAGTGAACAGGTGTACAGTGGAGATTCCCTAAGCTCTAGTGTGGCAGAACAATGGAGCAAAGGTGCAGTTATGGCCACCAGCAGGCTGAGGCAAGCGTCCAGTCCTTTTTGTCTGCTCCCTACACCAGTAATGACAGCCAGCTATGCAAAAATTTACACTACTGTGAAGTCCTCCGTGCACCTCAAGCAAATACAGGCTTAAGCCTAGCTCAGCATAAGAGCCTGGGAATCATTACTTTCTGACCGCTGGGAAAGTCTGCTTGACTCACATTTTAGCTGTGAATTTACAGAGAATAAAACACACCTTGATCTTCCTGACTCTGAGAGAAAACTTCCCCTCCCTCCTGTCCAGCTTCCCATTCAAATTGGTGACCCAGCCACTGCTGCACTTTCATCTAAATTGCTTGCTATGAGTACCCAATCACCATCAAAAACTGTGTAGGATATAATGCTTAGGAGCTTCTCCAGCATAATTTTGTTCTCGGAAAAGTTCAGAAATTCTTACCTCTTACAGCATGTTTAACAATGGATTTAAGCTCCAGTTCCTACATTAATTCTGGGTTCAGTTCTCAGTTCCTTACAAACACTTTAAACAAACAAGCAAACAATTTAAGAGCTGCAATGTACTAATGCTTCTTTCAATTTTCTTAAACTGATGTCACCTCATTTTCAGGGACTTCATCTTGCCTGTGTGCACAGATCTAAGATCTATCTCTTTCCCTATAAATAATATGTACACTGCACTACACTTACCAGCTAAAGGTTTCTCAATATTCCTGGCAAATTCAATCCTGTCACCTTGGAGGAAGAACAGTATGGTTGAGGACCACTCCATGGAAACTGGAGAAAAGGGGTGGAGCTGCAGTGGAAAGCTGGCTTTGGAAAGGCTCCAGGAGAGCCAAGCCTGACCTCAGGGGACTAGATACCCAACGCTGCTTCTAGGAAGACCTTTCCATCCCTGGGAGAAAGGGCAGTCCTGACGTTCCAAGACTGGCAAAGGGGATGTGGTGAGTTACCCTGGACAACCGCTTCTCCTTCTGCACTTGAGCATGCCCCCTCCCTCCTTGGACACACACACATAGCTGCAGGTAAGGTATAAAAATGCGGAGTACTCCGTTTGCGTACCTATTTGTATTTGCACAAGACCCAAAGGCAAAAAACGTTTAGGGACCTGTAACTGTCAAAATTTTCATTTGCCAAAACACTAAAATTCCATTTTGTGCCATGGTATCACAGTGACCAGTCTGTCATGGCAAGTACAGTATTTATTCAGCCTTAAGTAGTTCAAATTCTCATCAAGTTTTCTGAGCACATGAGATCTGTCCTACTGCAAGCTTCAGAGGATTCAACCAGATCTGAATTCACATGGAGGAGTATAACAGAGAAGAAATGAGAGGAAATGAGAAGAAGTTTAAATAAAGTGGAAAGTGAAAGAAGGCTGAGGTTCCTTTTTTTTCTGGCATTCACCAAATGACCACCAGAAACACAGGATATCTTCAAGTTCAGTGTAATAAATTCCTAATACCCATGTTTAGATTACTTGCTGCAGTGACTGTTTATTGCACAACTTTTATGTGCAGCATACGTAGTAGGGCTGCTTGACTTTTTTCACTGCCTGTTTTTTTTTTCCTTCTACTTCAAAAAAAAAAAAAAAAAAAAAGGTAGCCATCTCATCTTTGCCACAACGGGAGGTGACAGTTCATGCCACTGTCTCAGGATGTGACAACCCAAGAGCAGCCCCACTCCATGAGGGATGTTGGTGCTCCTGTAATGAGCAGTGAGCAAGAGGCAGTAGTTTGAAGCACAGCCCTAGGTGTCAGTTATTTTACCTTGTCAGGAAAAAGTAATTAGAGAATAACTCCCATTGCCTTCAACTGCCTCCTGCCACCCCCATTGGTCCTCATCCATCATCATGAAGACTTCTCCCAGTGATTCATTATTAGAGGGAGGCACTGAGAAGAATCTTCCACTTCTCCCTCCCCCTCTGCATGGCAGCAATCTTATTTCATTACAAGTCCAGGATCCTAATGTCAGTGGCTTTAGGCATCTGCTAATAAGGAACAAGCAGCTTCCAGGAACAGAAGACACAATGACCGCATTAAAAAAACCTCCCTCAATAAAGAAAACCCACCACATGTTAGGGAAGGTGAGCAAAAGGTAAGGGCCTGCAAAAACCTGAATGAAAAGTTGGAGGGAGTGCCTGTAAAGTACACAGTAAAAGGGCAGGATGAGAGAAAGCAAAGAAGCCCGAGCAAATACCAGTTTACCTACAGGACACTACAGAGCAATGCAGGGCAAATATATATTTGCATATATAGTACAAAGCATTTCAAGAGGAGTGAGAATATTCGGAACAACTGAGGTCAGATACAACACAACAGCACTGGGTTCTAACTCTGCCCATTTTTCTAGTTTTGCTTCCACAGTAATTGCAAAATTTCTCTCTGCATAACATGGCAAGAGAACGTAGCTATTTTTGTAAAGAACTCTGATGTATGTGCATGCACTACCTGTCTTTGCAAATATTGCAAAGGAAGAATTTTCATTAGCTCAAAGAAATTGTAATATTCTAGCTAGGTTCAGAGAAGCCTCCAAATAGAGCTCGAAGCTTTTAACAGCCTTGTGACTTTAAAGAAATTATACGTATATATCATACAATTATAAGCTAAACTCTCCTTGTTTATTCTTCCAGGTCCATGTTGTAAATGCGGCATACTAGACCTGGGTAGGAGTGTCCCAGTTGCTGAGGAGCTGCTGTCAGAGAGCTCTGAATTGGTTCTACCCTGAGGGCATATAATACTCAAGAGAGCCACTAAGTTCCTCGCTAGAGCACGTCACCCTACATCTACATCTGATGTCACTGATTTCATTGAGGCTGGAGAAACATTGCTTGAAGAAACAGCTTGACTTGAAACACAGATTTTAAATCAGAGATAAAAGCTCATTCAGGTTTCAAAGGGTCAGATAAAAATTTGCATTTAGGGTAGAAACTGAACAGAAGCAAATGAAATCAACTGACATAATAGCAAGAAAGTCAACCCTTTGTGGAAGCTGAATGTTGTGTGCTCACTAAAAGTTTCTGAAGCTCCAGGTTTGTACAATACCTTTAAAGTAATAACTATAATTACACAGCAGAAGATAAGACTGTGCTATTCTTGTGCTCACTGGTGCCAGAACTACACACTAACCTCCCAAACAAGATAAAGTTCTCTCTATGGATGTGATTGAAAAAAAAAGTACAGCTCCGACTTGTTTTCAGTCAGCTTACTGTGAAGGTGCCAAGTGAAAAGATTATGGCTGAAAACCTGCCTTTCAACAGCTGTTAGAACATGTCAGGAATACCCAGAGGATGAATGTATTCCATTTGTGTAAGAACACTGACAGTCTGAAACTATGGAAAACTATGAGTAATAGCAGGATAACACATGATAGATGTCTAAAACAATGACTACTAGCAAAGGCTAAATATAACGATTGATACCATGACGTTTAGTTCCAAAATTCTGGTCTAGGTTTATCTCTGTTAACACAAATGATTTGTTCCTTATCGACTCCTTTTAATACATATCTGGAGAGGAGAAGAGGTGGATTGGATGGGAAGAGAGATATCCATCCAAAAAGCTTGACACTTCCTAGCTTGTGGTATTTTAGTGTCCCATACAAACATGTCAGTGAGACCAGACCCCACTGCTATCCCTCCATCCAGGCCTCAGTGTCTGTATTACCCCATTGAGAGGCTGTGAGAAAACTTAGTGAAAAGAATTTGGTGTTTTACTACTGCTGAGGCAGGCAGAGTTTTTAAGCCTTAACAAGCCATAGCAGGAGAAAAAAGTGCTGTGCAAACAGATCTACTTCTCTTCTATGCATCGCTTCTGTGCATGCAGCACAAACTCACTTGAAATGTTAAAAGAGCAAAAAGAACTGAAAATCTAAAATAAAAATACTCTCATATTATGCTGTGAACTCTGCTTTCTAAGGGAGGGTCCGGTTTTATTTCTGGTATTATAGATTGTAAAGCCTGGTATTTGGTTAATTTGCAGGAGACAGACACCTTTTGCAGAAGGTGTCAATCCTGATCAACATTAAAGAAAAATGTAAATATTACCCTCATTGAAAATACATCGTATTTTGTTATGGCCTAACTGCACAAGACTGTTCATTAAATACTATTAACGTGATTGCTGGGCAGAGCTAACCAGCTCTCTACCGAGGACTGCAAGCCAAAAAACTGACAGCACTGGCATTATAGCCTGGGATTCAGAGAAAAAGGAAAATCTGTAGTTTTACTAGTCAAATATACAAACCCGATGTTAGCTCAGTCAGCACAGATCAAGTTTCACTTCTTGTCCTGGAAAGAAACACTCTTTTGGAAGGAATAATTATTCTTTCAAGCAATGTTTGCAAGTTGGGCCCAGGAGAAAGTATTAAAAGTAGCAAGAAAGGACTGATGACAGTAAAGTTTCTACACATAACAGTGGGAGAGGCCAGTCTGATTTATCAGCAAAGAAAAGATAACTGGAAACGGGAGAATAAAAAGCTACACTCTTTCCCACACAATTCCCAGACCTCCTAGTAAGCCAGTCAGAAAACCATGAAAGCTAAAAAAGATAGAGCTATTTTTTATCTTAACTGAAGAAGTTTAATAAGCTACACAAACTGAAAATGTAAATCAAAACTCCGAAATGGATATTCTGGACAACATCCACACTGCAAATAGGAACAGCAACTATATCTCAGCCCACAAAACTAACAGGCTCTTACAGTACCTCTCTGAATAATAACGAGTGAAATGCTAATGGGATGTTTTTGTTTGTTTTTGTTGTGTGTGATGCAGCTCTCAAGTCCAGCTAAGAACTACTCCAATAAGCACCTTTCTTAGCTGGCTAGAATAGCGAGGGAAGTCTAGATACTACACCACCGCACCTATGCGGATTACATCTGCACAAAGGCATGGAGGGATGGCAACAAACTGAAGTGGGGTGGTCTTGTCAGTTAGCTTAAGGAAGGATTAAAGCCTAGCAAAATCAACAAGGAAAGGATGGTATTGAAACTTAACCCCTTATCCACTCTGACAGATTTTTTTAGTCCTTCACACTTCTAGAGATTGCTCAGGTAGGAAAAATAAATCACCTAAATTTAAGAAATGGCTACCTGTCTCTGCCAAGCTGCTACAGTTTCTATTCCTACTTCAGAAATATCAAAAGACTGTCTGCCAAATACCCTGAACTACTAGTGAGGCAAAAACGCATGCTAAATTAAAAACAAACAAACAAACCAGAAGTACCTGAAGAGAACCAGATTACTGAAAGCTGAAGTGAAGTAAACACCACAATTTCCCTCCTTCCTGCTACATAAGGGGAGTTGTTCACACTCTGACCTGGGAATGTATTGTGGTTGCAGATGACCTGCACTTAGAGAAACCAGGATGAAAAGATGGGTCTAGGAAGGGAGGTTTCTAGGATAACAACAAATAGTGTTTTTTCAACAAACTGGACCAAAGAGGACAAATATCCACTAGTAAAAAAAACCAATAAACTTAGACACAAAGTGTAATAAAAATCTCAAAGGACTATGTCTTGTCTAAAGGACACTTGAGTTTACCGGCAATCGTTGCACAGTCTGCAACTATCAATACATCTGAGACTGCCCAAAGAGGGTTTAACTCCTTTGCTCTGTTCTCCTTCGATGCCCATGTGGGTGCCCTGTGGGCACTCGGGCTGTCCTGGCAGGAAGCTGCAGGCCCAGGTGGCTGGGGCAGATTCAGGATGTTTTTAAAATGTTAGGGAAAAAAAAAAACCAGACTAGAAGAGGCTTCAGTTTCCCAGCCAAACAGGGGGAAATATTTAGTTAGGACATTTTTCTGTTAGCAGTAGAAGACATCACCATGGAAGCCTGTGGGTTTTTTTCTCTCCTACTAGATCTTTATGGTATCCAGTTACAGTCTATGACAGAGAATGACAGCAGTACAGCTGTACAAAGCACGGTAGAAATGTACCTGGTCAGAAAACCTGGCCTCCAGGAATCTTTCACGAGCTTTACGAAACCCGACAACTGTTTGTCCCACCAGAGCAGTGCCACAATTGAAGTAACAGATGAAATCAGTTTGATGATCTTAAACTGGTCAAACACTGCAAAAACTAGATAAAATTCTTTAATGAAAAATTACTGCAAAATGCAAGAATTTTCCTTGTCTATGAAAAAGATCAGAAGCTAATTTTGTGACCAAGCACTTATCCTACATAAGTGAATTAAATTAAGTAGGCATAGTATGCCTCTTTATAGGCAGTTTCAAAAATGCTGACTACAGGAGGAAGTGCAGGTACATCAGCAACTAGCAGCTGTAACCAGCTGCGAGCTACAGAACTTTCCAGGTAGTTCAAGTTACATGGGAAAAAAAGTCAATACTGTTTGGCAGTTCTTGACATTTCCTGCTTTTAGACACGTCCGGAAAATACATGTAAATGTTACTTTAGAATGTAAACTTCTACTTATTAGCAGCTTTTAAGTCTTCTGTCAAAAACGTATCCATGCACAAACTGAATGCGCAGGCTTTGAACCCTCCTCAGCTAAATTGAAAGTGAAAAAGGAACTGCATTATATCTGAAATCTAGAGATATTAAAAACTTAAAGAGTAAAACAAGTTGTATTTGTCAAAAAGGAATTCTTGAAGCTGTTAAGTATTAGATATTTTTCACTCAAAAGATAATTCTAAGAATGAAAGTATCTGTAGATCAAGAATACTTCCTACCTTTCCTACCAATGGAGCAAGTAGCTGAGTACACATTAAATCCTATTTCCTCAAAGGCATTCTATTCTTTGTTCTTAGAGGCCTTTTCTGAGGACCTGTATAAAGGAGAAGGAGATACCAAGCTGGAATTAAATACGTAACATCACCTGAACTGCCCCCCCTGCTCCTGCATTGCTCTTAAAATAATGGACCTGACAAGACAGCAAAGCTAACCTGGGATTTTGAGGGGGAGAAATTAGGATGGGGGCTTTTTCACATCTCCTGAAAGGTGGTACTTGCCTGAATCAAATTTATTTTAGCTTCTTGGCAATAGATGCCAATTCCAGTTTCTGTACTGCTTTCAATACTTTTGGCTTCTTATTGCAAAGTAATTTCTACGTCTCTAGTGCACAGTCACCTTGCACCCTTTGTGGAGGCTGCTTGCACTCATCTACAGCACTTGCATACAGTTCAGGTTAGAAACAGGTTTGCTGTCTCGATCTGTCAAAGTTCACGTTTAAGAAACAGGACACTAAAAAAATATTAAAAAAAATTACAGCACTAGCTGTAAGAGTAGAGAACCAAAGAGAACTGCACCTCCAGTTCACAGAGAGTGAGTGCTCTAAAAGCTTTCATATGAAAATTAAAACAAAGCAATGCAATTTTAAGGCATGAGCCTCTAAAATGGAAAAGCGCTATTATTTGTGGAATAACTGATCTAGAGTCTTCAGATACAGTATTGTCAAAAGCCTACCTTGCTGGTAAATGTAACTGTTTCAGAAATGGTTCTTTTTGCTGGGTTTACAGAAACAGAATGTTAAATTCTCCACAGAGGAGTAGGCCATCTCCACTTCCAGAGGACATGACACAGTTTGAATTGACTCAGCAGCAGGTCTTACAGTGACTTCCAGTCTGGGATACATCTTTATTTCCAATCCAGATGAAAAAAAGAAAGTTGGTCACAAGATACAGCAATTATTCTTTAAAATACGGAAGGACACCCTTTTTCACAGGATACACACAGGATACAATTTCAGCTTGTTACTTTCAATATTCACAGTAAAATACTTTTGAAAAAGAATCTAAGTGCAGCTTAGAGACATCAAGTGCCAAGTTTATAAATATTTCTGCAAAACAAAGTAAGACACCAAATGCCAGCTGTGTTACTCTTTTTGTGTTCAGACTTACTCAACCAGTTGTGCACTACGTCACTGTTGGATGAATCTTCTTGGAAAGTCTGAAGCTTCACAGTTTTTATTTGTTCCAACTGAAGCTCTATATCAAGGAATAAATGCAAAGCTCTCATGCTCTAGATCTGCAGGATAAGACACTGATCATCAGGATAGCTCCTATAGTGAAGACACCATACTGCCATTTGGGTTCATGATACCCAACTTGTACAGTAAGAGACTATTTGGATAGATTGTCCTGAATATTTAGTCACTTAAATTTGTGGTGAAGGAACAGTGAGGAGACCAGTTGGCTTGATCTTGTTGATTCCTCCATCTAGGATGCAGACCCTTGGGTACTTGTTTTTCACTAGATGAGCTGCAAACTGAAACAGACATAACATTAGCACACTGCATATTACAGTCCTTAAATTGAAATAACTTTGTGTTAAGTAAGGCAAGTTAAACAAAAGACAAAAATTATCAGACCCTAGTTCTTTCTTTGCAGCAGCTAATCCAACCCAGAGACCCAGGCCCGTCTGCTGAAATTGCTGTCATGAATTTGGTGGTCATCAAGCTGATAACCCTGAACTTTCCTCACCTCTGCTTAGGCAGGATTTTACCTCATTCTAACAGGATTATTTAATCTGAGCAACCACTGAAAAACCTCTCAAAGCACAAAATAACAGCTTTTTTTTCTCTGCATTAATCTAACTTCCAGCTGTTTTCTGCAGGTTCCCAAGTGTACAAGCATCACAGTTTGATGGTATAGTCATTTGCTCACCTGACAAACTTGTCTGACATGACTTGATTTCACAGATGTCAGTATGAAATTGGGGTCTAGCAGCTGTACTCTCCCCAGCTTCCCCATTCTGCCATAGGCAGGTTACACAGTGCAAGCACACCCACCCATCCCCAATCCTTGAAAGCCTCTCTCCCCAGTTCATTCATTCCATAAAGCAAACACAGGAGTTGTCAGTTTCTGTGTAGCTAGTTCATGAAAATTGCTACACTGATGAAGGAACAATATTTTGTGTATCAAAATAATAATAATGATTAAAAACAACAAAACTTACACATCAAAATATCAAATCCAAAACCCAAAGGAACAATATGTTGTATACTGCGTGTCAAATCTGTCTTTTAAATACTGATTGCATTAAAAGGCAAGCCACCAAAATGGATTCATGCGAGTGAAACTACTCTAGTTTTACCTTATTTCCAATAGCTTTGAGAGAGACTGTCCTGCCATCCCAGTCTTTCAGACTGTTGCCTTATACTTGATTAACTAATTAGTGCCATTTGTAAAATCATCAAGTGCTTCCAAACAGGCTATGTAAAACATTCCTAATTACTTTTTTGACCCGTTAAAATGATTGGTGCTGCTGTTCCACAACGCAGTGCAAGCACGATGCCCAGGTAACTAACTACCTTTGCACAAACTAAATCACCTAGGAACAGCAGTAGGCACCCCATCCAGGCTTAGCACATGGGATTTCTTTTTACATTTACATTTCCTCTAATTACCTTTGATTGTATAACAGATACTAAGGCAGAACAAGATGTACAACATGGTGACATAGACTCATAGTATCATCAAGGTTGGAAAAAACCCCTCAGATCATTAAGGTTCAGGATGTGGTTTAGTAATCATGGTAACGTTGGGTTGACGGTTCTAACTGTCATCAACCATCTACATTTTAGAGAGAGTTTAAACATATAAAGGCAGTGCACAGTGAAATTTCCATTACACAGATTGATTTGAAATAAAAATGACAGAGGTTAATTTCTAAGGTGCTTATACTTTCTCAAATTTATCAAATGCTTCTGTGGATGTTACTTCTGAGATCTTACCTGTTTCCCCATACTACCAACGGATCACAGCTCTCTGTAATCCTTGTTTTCATTCAGACAACAACACTGCTTGGGGGGGAATGGAGTTACGCTTATCTGAGGTGGAGGATTAAAGGAATGCTTTCCCTTTCTGCCTGCGGTGGCCTTCCCTCAAAATATACTTCCCAAGAAAGTTCAGTTACTCTGTTTTTACTGTCTGCATCTAGCATTTAAATTGACTTCCTCTTGCTACTTTCACAGCAAATGTTATATATGGAAAGATGAATGTGTGAACAACTTCTTTAATGACTGTGTTGTGATGCCTTTGGTGAAGCCTTTGGAAACGCCGTACCTTTACTAATTAATGCATCAATCAATTCCACAAAGAACCCTTGCTGGTGAATGTAACTGAGCCAGAAAATTGTAATTTGCATTTGAAAGCAGTCAGCTAAGACTCTCATGCAGATACAAGAAGGCAAGCTTTCAAAAGACAGACAGGATCATAGCAAATTTGTATCAAAATTTGGGCAAATATTAAATATTTTACCCTGTAGTGGTGTTGCTCTCAATACAAACAATGTAACAGGACTGCTCTTTTAAGTACCATCAAGAGCATTAATAATCTGCACATTGGAGCATTTAATCAAAATGTTTCTCCTACCCTGATCCAAGCAGTAAAATCACAGCCTTCAAGTGTGCTGAATGTATTACACCAGGCGTGTCACATTTTCAGACTGTCTGCAGAGAAGAGTCTAATGACACAACACAGCTTGAGCAGCATCGTTCCCAGCACCCTTGGGGCTGGCCATCGGGGTTGCTATGTACACATTATTCACTTTCACAGACATTCTTGTGACAGCTTGTAATTAAAGGGCAAGTTGGGAGGGAAGGAGGAGTAAACATACTGTACCAGAATACCAAAACCACTGCTGTGATGAACATTACAAGGGTATAAATGTTAATACGACATGCTGAAATTGAGAAGAAAAAGAGATGCTTTAGAAATCAGAGGAGAAATATTAACCAAATTTTGTAGTCCTCACGCATTGCTGTAAGATTATTATCGGTTCCTCATTTGTAAACACGTGCTACACAAACCTCTCAGGGGCTGCAGTTGGATTTGCTCTGTGATTTCAGCCAAGAGTTCACCACTCTGAAGGCACACCATAGTCAAGGCTATCAGTCTAGAGCTTTTTAAACAACACTTTCCATAAGTCACAAAGGAAAGCCAGCACACAAGATCATTTTTAGTCAGCTACTTCTTATATTAAAGGGTTCTAGATAAATAAAATGTCACTTAAGCACTAAAGGCTTCCAGAGGTCATACATATTTTCATAGGTAATACTGATGACCCCACAAATCTCTGATCTCAGAAACATCCAAACCTCAGGGTAGTAAGGCACACAGATGGGACAGTGTCTACAGCAAACAACCAACTAAAATTTCCAACTACTGCAACCACTTGTCTCAATAAAGATTAAAGAACAGAACATATTTTGAGTTTTAGAAATAGTCTGCTTTCCTTGGCATGTACTTCATAAGAGGAAAAAGAATGTTCAAATTCTGCTCCTGAGCCTCCATCTTTCACTTTCCCATGTGTCTTTCTCGGGCTACGTGAAGAGCAATGTATTTAAAACAGCTGGTCAACGAGGGAAAGGGTGCATACATGTCACAATAATAAATAAAATAAAGGAATACAGACTTTACAGAATAAAATAATGAAGACTTTACCATATCTTGGGTAGTAATACAATCAGGATTGTTGCTGATGAACTAAGCCTTTCAATCGCTTCAAAATACAAGCTTAATCTCTTTCTCTTCTAAGGCAAGAGGTACCTGATGATTCCAGTAGGCTCTAAATCTGACTGCAGAAGGGAGAGTGATGCCTTAGCAAAACAAGCATCAAAAAAAGCCATTCCTGGAATCATAAGGAGCCCCTCCGTCCTTGCAAAGAGAAAAATATTCTCAGTCTTCATTCCACTTGTTCAATTACTTTTCTGCAGAGAATATTACATGAAAACGTAGAATATAAAAGATGTATAGTGGAAACATCTCAAGAAGTTTAAAGCCTAATTTCTATTTACTTTCATTGTGAAGTTTATTATTAGGCCTCCTAACTACACATATGTGTCTTTAGAAGCATGAAGGTATCTGTCCTTTAGTATTCTGTGCAACACCTAATCTTCTGATCACCCTATGGAGTTTCATGGGTATCCAGTTATGTTTTTAAGACAAGTTTATAACAAGAAACCAGCTTCAGCATGCAGGGACTTGCTTCTCTGGCAATGCCTTTCTAAAAGGCCTGAGGGAGATGACAAAAAGACACACACATACAAAAACAAGATAAAATTACACAAATTCAGTGGTAATTGGACACTTTTACCTATGTGTCTCGAAGAAATGCGTCTTTGATAGTGTTCTGAGAGAGAGAAAATGTTACTTTCATATAGATTTTTTTTCTCCAGGCTGGGAATATGTTATGCAAACAGAATCTTGAACTTCACCCTCTCCCTCTTGCCTTGGAAAGGGTCAGAAAGATCTCATGGAAATTCAGGACTGCTTGTCTTTGCTTTGGAGATGATTCATATATTTTATCTATTAGCTACTGTGATGCAGTAAGAATAACTTGTAGAAGTTGTCTAGGCAGTGTATTTATAGTAACATAGCTTATCTAGATAAAAAATAACCAATGTAACAATCAGAAGTTACAATTTAGGATTTAATTCCCTGTTATAAAGGCAGATGTTTTTTAAGCTTTGACTTAGAGCTTATCTGTCTTTTTTCAAGGCAAGAAATAAATGAGCTGCTAATTCTTAGACAGATTAAAATGTCCTGTATACTTTATTCTGTTACAGCATTTAACTGACAATAAACCACCTGTACCAAACCACGAAGGGAACACATATACATTAAACACCACCAGAATAAGGATGTCACTGTCAAAATAGAGTTGCTGTAGCATATAATATCAGGTAAGTCACTTCTCCTGTTCTAATTTCCATCAACACTGTGGTAATACAGACAAAATCTTGGAACTGGAAACAGATAATGTCTTCGCAATCAAAGGTGATTGAAGGAGGGGAGATGAAGAAGTAAAGCCACTCTTCCAAAAAAAGACCTAAACCAACACCCTTCCTACACATGATCAGCCCAGCTATGATCAGCCTTTGCACTTGCTGTATCTCAGACTTTGAAAGTGACAAAAGTCAGGAGACGCGTTATTTGCCAAACACCAAAAAACCCACAAGCTACAGCTGAACACTTACTGCCCCTTTAACTGCTATACTCCCAGCTGTAAAGATCCCTTCCTTATACTAGAATTTACACGGCACTTATCCATCAATGGGTGTGGGAAAGGGCAATT
This sequence comes from Ceryle rudis, assembly GCA_033439905.1. Lineage (NCBI taxonomy): Eukaryota > Metazoa > Chordata > Aves > Coraciiformes > Cerylidae > Ceryle > Ceryle rudis. Next base: position 49,698 of record JAAGNO010000963.1, read on the forward strand.
TGAATTCACTAAAGAGATGCTGCCATTCAACGTATTTAAAAGTTAAAAATCAAAATAGAATCCGGTTTATTAACTCCAGCATAATGCCTTTTATGTAGATGTTTCCTGCTGCTTTCAGAGAGAGGCTCTGTTAACAAGTGCCCAGAATCTCCTAAGAGAAGAAATGCTGGCACAAAGCAAGAACTAGTCTAAAAGAAGGAATATTCTGCAGAGAAGCGGTGCAAGCCAAGCAGCACCACACGATCCCCAGTGCAGGTTCCTCTTCACAATTCCATTATGCTGCTAATGGTACCCACTTGTACATCAGCCAATCTATTCATTTACCTTTTAGGGTGAGTAAATTAAATGGCTTAACAAGCAGGATTACCCTGTTTTAATTCTGTCCTAATGAAGTGTTCAGCCAGAGGCAGCACTATACTGAAATCTGTGGCACTGCTGCCTTCCTTTGCCTCCTGCTGGAACGGTGCTGTGGTGAACTTTTCAGTTTTCTCTCCAGCCTATCAAGTTCTAGACAGCATTTTCTTACCAATTGAAATGCTTTATCTTCTGGCACCAAATCAAATACAAAAGATGAAAACAGAAAATAAGTGCAAAATGGAGAAACAGGCTTTTTCTACTCGCCTGTTCAGTTCATTCAACTTTGCTTTTTCTTTTTTTCCCCCAATTCATTTAAGTGATGCCAAGTAGGCTACTAATACAACACACAATTGAAAGAGTCAGCCTTCTAGTTACAAACAACCCTCCAAAATTATCAGTGCTTTTTCACACGTAGCCCCACCTCTCTGTACTGCACAAATTTAAGCCAAACATATAACAGTGCAAATCTCTCTATTTTTAATGGAGTAAATACCCGTGAACACTTCTGAAAAATTCTCCTTTATGGTGGAAGGTACAATTTATGTCTCATTCCTTTTCAGCTGGAAATACATAGCTCTGTTTAAAGAAGAATACAATTTAAGCTGAACATCATATAACATTTCTTTTGACAAAATTGTTTTTGTTTCCTCACGTTTCCTTCTGCAAATTTCCGTATGATTGGATTACCTAGCAAAATGTAAAAAGTAATAGCTATTGTTCTTGGCAAGCCCCAAGCTACAAAGTTTTGGATTGCGTGGCAGACAGTTCTATATGCAGCCATGCAGAACAAAAGTGAAATTTCCCATAAAAAATAATCCATAAAAGAAAAGAGTTCTAAGTTGTATCAACAGTCAAGTTGAGGCTGGTTTTATATGTAGTCTAAGGGTGTGATAGAGGTGGCGAGTCCTTACCAGTATTTAATTCATTTGTGGTCAAACTGGTCAATCCAGTATTTTGTTACTATTTAAAACTCTACAGTCTTTAGACTTTGAAGAACTCTAAAAGCAAACTAAGAAGCCAAACAGCATTTTTCTTTTATGGAAAGCTATAATATTGACAATACCAGGTAAAACAGGTAAACATTGTCTCAGTTGCAAAAAGTCTGGGTTGGCGGGTAAAGCAGCCCCCTCTCAAGTGACTGAAGTACTTGCACTTACTAAGCACACTACAAGTTTTCTTTAGCTGCACTGCAAAGGAAACATTCCATTTTCCTTTAAGAAAACATGTAAAAGCCAAAACAAATTTACATTTGCATTAAAAGTGTCACTACATTACAGGAGAAAATTGTATCTTCTTAGCTGTGGTGCAACCCACAACCTGCACTGTAAATTCTCTGTCCTTTCTTTCCTTCAGACACTTGCTTAAGGAGGTTTCTTCCTTTGGTTTTAGACAGAATACTTATAGAGGTACTTTGTTTCAGGTAGAACATTTCTAACTGGTCATGGAAAACAACTCCCAGAAAATGACTTGGTCATATGTGGGTTACCTCCCATAAAGATACTCAATAGTGAATACCAAAACACTTTCTTTTTCCTGTTCCTATTCCTCAGGATGTTAGATAATGGTTAGCCTCCTACTGGGATAAATTGGGATGTTCAGTGTTATTAAATGTAATGGTTGAAATAAGACACATAACCAACCCACCATCAAAGGTGTAAAGCATCTTTTAAATCATCTCCATCTGGCTAGTAGCATTTTACGTGTTTGGTATTTGTTCCTTTGGGGGGAAGAGGGGGATTTATGAAGTTGGCATTTAGTGAGCTACTGTGATTGTTCAAGCTGATTGCTTTCATGTTGAAATATGTATCATGGACTTACCCAGATCTCATGCACAAACCTAGATACTCAGTGACTGAAACTATTTGAGATATGTTGTACAGTCTCTTTTAAGCCATCTCTGTTACGATTTAATGTATTAAATGATGAAACAGGTTAATGAGAGGGATTTCTCATGCCACTTAAACTCCTTGTATATGTATATGACTTGAAACTATACCTGCCCCATCCTACTTCACTCCTGTGCACTTCCTAACACCACAGAGAGTAAACACAAGTCAGTTTTGAAAACCAGATCTTAGTAATGCACATTAAAAGTGCCAATGTCACTTATACAACATGCCAAAAAAAAAAAAAAAAAGATTTTTTAAAGCTGAAAAAGGTCATGTTAAATAATTCCATTTCAAAACCTCAACTTTCTCAGCTGAGATCACTTGAAATACATTTTTTTATTGTCCAGAAGCTGAAACAAACAAGGAAAATAAAAATCCCTCAAATCCTGTTATCATACCCCAAATTGCTAATCTGAATTATCCAGACTCTAGCATTTATTCACTACCATCCATATTCATGCCATTAATATATTTCTAGATATAAACATATACATTATAGCAATATACTTACAGCAGCTGTGTTCTTCACTGCATTTCCTACTATCACCACAACTCTTCCTTTAAAGCTCTGCAGTGTGACAGTTGCTGGGCACTGGATGAGATCCCCTTCTGCAGTAAATGCTGATGCAAATGGCACATTGATGCTGCCAGAAATGTGACCACGGTTAAAGCTTAGGAGGATCAGCTAAGGACATCTGAAAGGCAGAAAAATCTCTGGTACACGCACTTAAGAATAAACCTGCTTGTCAGTTTATAAAAGAAACTGTTTATAAATAAACTTGTCAGTTTGTTTCTAATTTGAAGGGGAAAATGATAACCCCTCTCCTTCATTAATGTGTGCCAACCCCTTCTCCCCAGCCCCATTTATAACCACATCACTCTCATTGCTACTAACCAGGGTAAAAGTTCTGCATAAACGACGATCGTTTCAGAAAATGACTTTGGAGAGCTTTAGCTGCTCACACTTACGAGTACATACTCTCACTGCGTATGCTTAACTGCTCAAAGAAACTTGACCTAATCTTTTAGAAAAGAAATACATTTGATATCAACATTAGTACCAAACTAGACAGATCTAAACTGCATTTGTTGTCATTCACATTCTCCCTAATCTTAAGTGCCCATCTGAAGCATTCCAGTGCTAAGACAGTTAATAAAAAGGCTGAGAATTTGTGCTACAGACTGAGAGACCCTAAGCATGCAGCTATAACTTGGCAAAAGGGCTGGTAGCTCTTGGCCTTGCAACATGAGCTTCATTGCAAAACAAACACCTGAGCTTTTGTGTACATCCTTGCAAGAAATATGAATGATGTTTGATACTTGTGGGAAGTTCTCTCATGCTTTTTTCAAATCACACTGAAAACAAAGTGAGTGTGACGTTTAGCGTGACAGGCACAGATGATGGGGAAGATTATCAACAGAACATATGAAATGATCGTATTTTGAAACACCTTGCAGTGCTCACATTTTAAACTATGTATCACAGTAAGATAAAGATGGCCTGATCCTCTTACACAACTTGGTTAAATTTTGTGACAAGGACTGTTTCCTCACGGCAAGAATGAGCAGGACACTGAACGCAGTATTCCTATGGTTTCCCGTGTATATTCAGAACTGAGGACAGTTTTAACAGCTTTCTATATACTGTGTATTTTCTTCTCCAACTGACATACAAACCAGCTCACTCAAGGAATAATTTTACTACTGACCAGGCTGCCTCTTTAAGAATGACATTCCCTATCTCCTAATACCAGATGGGTATTAGGATTTAAAGCATAGATTCTGCATCATAAAAAAACCCAAACCAAAATAAAAAAAAAAGGTAGCATGAAAGCACTTGTGCTACTGGTACAAAGTGATTTCACTAGAGACACAGCCTAAAATGGGAAGGCAAATATACATTTGTCCTCTTCTCTCCAAACCAGGCCTCTCCATGACAAAAAAAGATGTGCCTTGAGTCCTTCCACTGGACCTCTACCACACCCCTTTCCATTATTTACCATTCTAACACCTCCCTGTCTGCAGACAATGAGGAAGTAATTGATACAGGCATGATTTGGAAAAGCTGGCGCTCAGATTTGAAGGATACTCTTCACTGTTACGAATGTCCACCACCAGCAGCTTTGGCTTGCTAGGCTTTGTTTTCTTTACAGGTGTTTTGGAATGACTAGGTCCTGTCAGCTCGCACAGATCAATCAGGTCTTCTCCTGAAATTCGTGGTGACACCTCTGCCTTCAGGTCATCCAACTTGATGGAATCCCTAGACTTTGAAAGAAGAAAATTAATATTAGAGGTGATAGAATTAGAGATATGGCATTCTTTGAAACATCTACTTATTTGACAACATCAGTGTGTCACAAACCAGTTAATAAAAAGATTTTTTCCTTATAACTCTGAACTAGTCAGAGTTAAACTATGCATACAGAAAAGCTCCACAGTAGTGCCAAATGCCTATCACAAATCTTTCAACTGCAGCAGAAAAAATAAAATCTGGTCACCGTAAGACAGTTGTGAAATGTTTGAAGCCGTATCTCCACCTTCTTTCAGAGGCTGTTTTACACTGCTGAAATTTTTAGGTGCCATTGTAACAGTTCCATACACTGTGTAATTAAAAATACTTTAGCATGCACCATGGTGTTAAGCAGTTAATAGATTCTGCTCATTTATAGTCTTCTGCAGCAAGAACTCTTTTTCCCCCCTGTTGATGCCATTGCCTCAATCTGAAAAATCACAGGTAAATTTTAAAGCAGCTTGTTTTCACTGTGCTTTAGTCCAGAAGATACAGAGTTAACAGGTTGGTTACATATGCAAAAAAATCCCTCACCATCATTACGGAAGAAAACTTACTCCAAAAGTTATGTACATCAAAGATACAGTTATGGAGCTTAGTCATCTTAAAAGAGAACTGGTTTGTCTTGTGCAACCATTGTGCTCCTGTTGAGCGGGAGGTCAAATAGAGGCAAAAGCTGTTTATAACTCAGTACACAGCTCTTCCTAGTGAGTTACTCTGGCTTGTCAAGAGACAGGAACAAAACACAGTAACTGGGATTTGTTACAGTGAGCATCTTGTGGAAGATCTTTGGTCTGTTTTGATGTCTTATTCTTCAGGAAGAAGACCTATATTAATGAAATAGCCAACCATTTCCTCATGAAGATTTGTTTGTGAACTCTGCAGTTGTTCAGAACATGAGCACAGTTATACAGAGATCAGCTACAGAAAGTGGAAAAATAAAGAACAAATGGAGCATTCTTGGGTATTATCTATGAAAGTAAGTCTATACAGAGTAGTCAAAGTATTTCTCATCTTGCTTTAGATTGCACTGATCACACTGATTCAAGACACTACATGCTTCTAGCCCGTGAAAAAAATTGAAGAGGAGTAACACACTGAAGAAAATGGGAGCATTGCTAATTTGTATCAGCCCAAGTGAGTGTTGGTAGCTCTACTTTTTCGACTGGTTTCTAAACATAGTAGTCTAATCTGAGTTTAATCAGAAGACTATTCCAGCCTTAGAGAACATGCTAGGGAGAACAGAGGCACACATATTTTCCCGAGTTATATCCCAGTAAAAAAGACTTCTTAGACAGTCCTTCAGCAGTTAAAAATACCTTCATTGTAAAGTAGGTTATCAAAAAGCACTCAAAATTACAAACAGAATTGGTAATTGTACTTCAGGGAATATATTATCCCACCAAACTGCCTGTTTCATTTTATATGATAGCATTCAAAACAACAGAACTTACAAATTGCTAGTCTCAGCACACAATATCCTCAGAAATAATTTTTTATAATCAGAAAAAATACTTGCTTTTCTGACTAATCTATAATTTGTTTCAACAGAACAGCCAATACTCAAGGGAAAGCTGTTTACATAAAAATAACAGCGTGACAGGGGACATGGCAAACTCCCAGTTGCTCTCTCAAGCCACCCCCTCTTTGAGTAGCTGGATTTCCCCAAGAGAAGCCCAAGGAAATTAATTTTATCGAAGGGGAGAAGAAAGAACAAAGTCAAATTCTTCTCACAAACTTCAGACTTGCCAAATGAATTCACTAGCTCATGTTTAGGGGATTCACAGAGGACACAAGTTTGCAATATCCTATAAAGGTACTAACCCAGAAAGAGTCTGATTACGTAAGCATGCAGTTAGCTGAGACAGCTTATTTGCCCGATGACTAAAGCTGGCAGACACTACAACACCCTCCTCAGACAACTGCTTCTCCCGCAGGAGAACGTCTGTGGAGCAGCACCGAGGAGGGCAGGGAAGCAAATCCGCTGTTAGAAGAGCTCAATCCTTGAAGCAGGGTCAGACAATTGATCACAGGTAACAATAAACACTCAGGTAGCAAAATCAGGCATTATAAACGTGGACTATGCCAATGAAGCTGGCTGAGATAACCTGAATTAAATCTTCTTGAGAAATATTTACATTATGATGGACTCTTAATTACACAACAACTTCCTATTTTTATTTATACAATTCTTGTCTAATTCAGCAGATGGGAAGAATGCCTCAGGGAAGAATAAAAGTTTAAGGGGAAAGCATGGAGTCTGCAACAGAAAACAAACCTGTCAGAATTCTGCCTGTCATTACCTAGAGAAGGTAAGAATTATCAGAAAGATACAAATACATTTTCACACACACATACACGTAAGTCTACGTGTGCCAAGATACTGAGCTTACTAAATCGCTTTGCCAGTTTTCCTGCAAAGTGAGACTTCAGACATGAATCTTGCTTTAGACTAGTCAGCTCTAAGTGGTTCATCAGGGAAGACTGCTTAATCAGCAAGCTGGTAATAGGAAAAAGAGCACTTCAGCTGAAGTCCGAGGTCTGCTCGCCTCCCAGAAGTTTCTCTGACAACACTAAATTCTTTACTTTCAAAGTACTTGTTCTTCTCACCCCATTAATTTTCGAATAGGTCTGGGAATTGCTAAGCCATATGCATTTACTGCTCTTAATAAGAAGAAATAGGCATTAAGAATTTAATTTTATTTTTTAATATTAGGAACTAAAGCTGCTTAAGCATTCTCAAATTAGAAGTCAAGCTTCAGAAAGATTAAAGCACTCCAGAACATGAGGCTAGCACAATCATAGCTCCTATCTATTTTTCCATTAGTCTGTAAGCTCTTACAGGCATTTCATCCTGGCTAGTAAATGAAAACTTTTTTTTTTTTTTTTTAGAGAAAATAAGCAAGTGCCTTTAGCTCTGCTAAACCCAAACTTAACAGCCCCATCTCATAAACACAGGAGCTATAAAGCAACTTTTTATCCACAGAAAGGATCGATTTCTCTAAGTAGAAGCAGGGTTTCTCCCCCTTATGTCTTTGAAGCAGGCAGAACTTGTTGCAGCAAATTTAATACAGAAGAAACGTCAGCCTGAAAGTCAACATAATTAAAATCTCTGGTTCAAGTAATGTAAATTATTCAAACTATCAAAATCCTTCATAAAGAAACATGCTTCAGGACACTTTGGGACAGATATGAAGGCAAAGCCACTGCTATCATGTTTTTATCAAAAAAGCAGTTTTCACGACAGGCAGAGTCAGTTTTCAGGACATATCTGAAAAGAAGACCAAATAAAAACACTGGATATTAACTGCATCATCCAAAAGGATATCATGACTGAAACCAGTCCTTACCAGGGTGTTGCAATTACTATTTTCCATGCAAATGTTTTTTGTTTATATCCTAAATAATTCATTAGATGAAGACAGCAGTTAATCCCCTAGGTGCACTGTCCTTTACATGTTTATTTTTGGGTGTGTATGTGTTTTGTTTGTTTTTAAACAAAAAGAATGACTCCCATTGCTCCCTTAGATTCTGATGGCCTGGTGAGAGGTACTTAACTCCTGTACCAAGAAAGAATGACGCCTAAATCCACTGTTCCTGACTGAAAGCAGTCTATATAGCCAGGGAAGTTGTCTAATGATCATTAATAAATAGAAAGGAGTATCTGTCTTGACAGTCCTTAATCCCCCTCCCCTCTCCTTCCCCACCATTGTTAGCAAAGGGTCAGGAAAAAGGTTTCAATGTTTTGTGACATTCTGTCAGGACTACATATAAAGGACTCATTCTTACTGTTCAGATTCAGTCCTCCCTTGCCATCATATTCTGCTTCCATTTCCAAGTCAAGACACTGGTGCCTACCTTCTCAATGCTCCCTATCTCCCTCTACTTCCTATTTAAGTTTGTTCCATTTCATTTTGCAAGTACATTTTGAAAGCTGTACTCTTCCACTCACTCCACCACTCTTGACTTCCCCATAGAGCTCCCTGCTCCAGAACCCACACCCCAAGGAGTTCTCAAATAACAGCTTCTAGCCAATTGTCAAGCCAATTCAGAAACATCTTTCAAATGTCTTTGTACACCTTTCGTAGGCAGTCTAAAGTGAGCTGTCCTTGCCAAATTAGCTCCTTATTAAGAAAACCTCTCTCTCCCTGGCATAATATAACCAAGTGAACTGGCTGAGTCAGCAGAGCAGAAAGACAAGTTATTCTGCGCAGGCAGCTAGGCAGACATGCTACAAAATCTCATTAGTTATTGCCTCTGATATGATAAAACAGGTAAACACTTCACACCACCACACCGAACCATTTTAAAATAGAAAGCTGAGCTGTATCCACATGATGCTTAAACAAGAAAAAAAAATTGAAGTAAAAGAAGTATAAAGAACGATCTTGCAAGCCTTGCCTGCTTTCCATTGGTGCCTTATTTTTTCCTCTCGATAGATGCTTTGTCCTTGACAAGAAATATTACAGAATCTTAAGAATACAAAGTGTCAGAGATTCCCTCACCCTCTTTACAAACAAAATCAACAAGAATTTAATATTACATCTCAATGCAAACAGCAGCTGGAAGAGGAATCCCCTTTCCCTCACAGTGTGATCACATATGTCATTTGGTATCAGAGACCCTGAATTTAGACAACCTATCTTTTTTTCAGGATTCAACTGTTGATATTTATACATGATTTCCATTCTCTGCACTGGCATTAACAGTGGCAGCACAACTCTGAGACACTTTCAGTTCTTTACCACTTCAAAGGCTGCCAAAAAGCAAAACACACTGCTGAGTTTCTACCTTAACTGGCAACTCTTAAGAGGAGTGCTGAATTTGAGTAATTGGTGAAACGTGACAATTCGTCAGCCAGCCAGTTACCCTGCACCCTTTAGGTACTTTTCCCATCAGTCTCCTGGGATTGCTGTACCACTCTGTTAAGTTTAGAAACCTGGGCCCAAGCTTTAGTGAGATACATACATATCACTATTTAGCATCAACAGTAACATCTATGCCCATCAACCTAGGAAGGGTTCACTTGCATTTGCAGGCTGGTCTCTGTGACTAACATTTGCTGCAGGTTCAATTTGGCCATCAGTACACACTCCTTCTAGTTAAGCTGTCACATACATCTGAAAACCAGACCTTCCACTGGCAACAAGGGCAGATGAGAAAATATATATAGATAGCTGTAATAATTATACTAGTAGCTTAAGACGATGTCGATACGATCACTCACACAGGCCACCGGCCAATTTGTACCAGGCTATCAACTGCAAGAATGCAGCAACAGGACCAGCGAGACAGCTGCATTCAGGGAAGTCCTTTTCATCCTCTCACTGCACTTTCTAATGAAGTTCGATCATAATGACATCACACCCTGACTCAGCTGAGAAAAGGCACAGCACTTAACCTGGCTTGAGATGCATTAACAGAGGGATGAGATGGAATCCTGGATTTGAGGCTGCCTAAAGGTGGGCTCCCGTAGAGACCTATATAGAGAAAAAGAATAGGCTAGGACAGAGGACTGAGGAGTAGAGGGGGAAAAAAGTACACCTTAGACCTTTTGTAGAAATAAATATCTCCAACATAATACACCCTGTCCCCATGGAATGAACATTCATTTTTATTACATTTTCTCAGTCACACTGTTACACAGCACTGTGCTCCAATACCTAACTTTCACAGCAGCAGTATATGGCACGCACAGGAGTTAGCCATGCTGGAATTAGCCTCGCTGTGAGTGATGAGAGAGTAACCGTCTGCACACCCGAACATATCTGTGTGTGAGATCAACTGCTAAGACCCTTGAGTTTACATCTCCTCCAAAACCTGACTTCAAAAATTTCTCACTCCTCCTGATGCTACACACACATAAAAAAATGTACTATCAAGTGGACCACTTCTCTCTGCAGTATCTAATTGTGCTTATCAGAAACTGAATAAAGCATTAAGCTTTTTAGATCTGTGCTGGTTTTAAAGCATATTTTTAGCACACTCAGCAGGTTATTCTGAGTGTTGCTTCTCTGCTAGAGTAAATTGACATACACACTGCACTGCTTTATCATTTTCATTTTTTTTTTCCAGACACAGGACAGTATTTTTTTTTTATATAAAATATGGATTATTTAACAGAATATGACATAAAACTGTCACACAGGAAACCACATCAAGTAGTTATACCTGTCACCAAAAAGACTTATTTCCACTATAGCCTTCCCTCTCAAAGAGGGCTGGAGTCAGCACTAGAAAACCTGAAAACAAAGTAAAAACAGCCAGCTTGCAATTGAGGACCACTACAGCCTGAAACTGTGCTATCCTCAGGAGCTTTTGAGCTGATCTCCTTACGTATCTCTCAGGGGAAAATTCTAAAGCATCCCTCACAAAATGTTCACTTTACATCCTATTGTCAGCAACCTAATAAATAATTACTAGTGAAATTACTAAAACACTGAGGTGTGCTAACTATTTCCTGACATTCTCCATGCATTGGATGTGTACACAAAAAAACCCCCCACAAACAAACCATAAAAAGGAAGCATTTGAAAAACACTTAGCTTACTGCTATTACTCTTCAGCGAGTCTGAGCAAATTTCTCCTTACTATAACTTGTGTTCTAATGTAAGGCTTTGCTCCAGCTGGACTTGAGGAAAGAAACATTTGCACAACACCAAGTTTTCAAGAATGGAACCAAACCAGCTCATGTATCACAGAGATCACCACCAACACTCAGTGATGAAAACTGGCAGATGGAAAAAGCGCAAGTAAAAACCACAGTGCTGCTTTGCGGAGCTCAGACTTGGATTGGCAGCTAGAGCTGAGAATTGAGTACAAGCATTACACTGTAGATGTAACATCGGCCAGAGAGACTTCAGAAATTCTGGGTTTCCTCCATTTTTCTTTTCAATATTCCAATAATTTACTTCAGCAAAGACTGACCTCAGCCTATGTTACCAGTGCTACCATACGCACTTGGGATGTCTTCTCACAGGATACACACCAAAGGGGTAAGATTTGGCACAGAAGGGAAAAAGAGTTGGCTTAAATCCAAACTATTTTAACAGCTGCAACAAACTCAAATGCACTGTTCTGTTGTGTTTACTACTTTATTATGGGCCTGATTGTTTCTTTATCTTGTAAACAGCTATTTGTCAATAACTTCCACACCTTAAAGGGTAGTGGCAATAGCTGCCCTATGCCTTATTCTGCCATACAGCAGCTATCATGGGTTTTTTAAAGTAAATTTCTTTTTCTCAGTAATATGGCAATACTGAAAAGAGAAAAATGGATCTCCTAATGTTTAATTCACCAAATGCTATCGAACCCAGAATCTGATTTTTAAACCAATTTCCTAATCAGAAACAAAACAAAAAAAGCAACAGCAACAACAGCAAAAAAAAGAAAACAAAAGCGAAACCAAACCACATTCCCACAAGATGCAGAGAGAAAGAGAACTGGCTACATTATTTTTTTTTCATTAATTTTACAGGTATAATTACCCTCACCTCCCCCAACACACTTTTTGATCATTCATAGAATCCCAACTGTGGAAGGTCAAAAAGGTCAAATGCATCTGGCTTTCAACTTCAAAGTCTGTATAATCGCAAAGGCTTGTGAGAAAGGACAATCAGTCAATCTAGGAAGTGAGCCTAAGGGTGCAGCAGAGAGTGCTCTGGCTGCCCCAACTGCCCTTTTACATTCACAGCAGACAAACACATCCCAGGGAGACTCAGAAACCCTGTACCAAATAAGTTTACAATTCTTCAGTATGATCTGAGTTACTAACAAACTATTAAAGTCTCATATAAATAATATTCAGATTATAATAAACATACTCCTTTAAGTCTTCCTCAACTAAGAAAACACCAAAACACAGCTCATTTGTTTCAATTTTTGTTTCACTATTTAAATTACAACTTAAAAAACCAACCACAACATTCACTAGAGACTCTTAACATCAGTTATTTCCTAAGCCACATATTTCTTGTTTTATCCACTCTGGTAATTGATTTATTGCCTTATTTTCTATCAGAAAAAGTCCTAAGATAGTAAGAAAATACATTCATATTTTTTAAACCAAGCAGAGTAAAGAAACTGCTAAAAACTGCTTCCTTCAGCTAATTTAATCTTCAGAACCAAAGCTCTGGAAGCAGAAATTTTCTTACACTCCCCACCTTCTGGTTGCTGGCTGCCTGACTTCTGAGTATCAAAAAAAAAAAAAAAAAAAAAAGAGAGGAAGTTTTGAAGCTTTCAACAATTCCTAAAAATATTTGCCAGAATACAATGGACTTATGACATGCCTATTTAAATACTGAATTGTTTATTCAGTCAAAGAAGGGTGACATAAAAAGTGTATTTTAACCAACTCATCTCAAAAATGACAAATAAACCCAACATCTCACTTAAGCTGCTGGCAGCTACACTCAGAAAAACAGAAGCATCGAAGGTACATGTAAAATAAATTAGAAACATTAACTCAGTTCCTGATCAGTTAATGCTTTGCACAACATGAACTAAAGTCAAACTTGAGGAACAGCTTACTGTGGAGTGGTAGAACAATGACATAAGAAAACAAAACCAGAACGCTCTCTAGAAAACCAGAATGCAAACCAGACCTGAACTGGGTCAAGGAAGTCAGAAGACCCTTGAAGCTGAACGCCTATAGTGGCTCTTATGAACAGCACGGACACTTCACCCGTGCACGTGGACATTTCCTACCTCGTACACTGAAACAGGAATGTTGGTAGATATTGCTCAGTGTCCTTCTTTTAAAAGAACACACTAGATATTCAAGGGCCTAATATAAACCTAGCCAATACATTTTATGTGGAGCAATATATCCTAGGTGTGCATAGGAAATTAAAAGCAACCGAGTGGTGGTGTATTTATTGCAAATAGGCCTGAATTCCCATCTGTACAAAGTCTGTCATGTGAGCTGCTCTTGATTACCCGCAAAGAAAAATTACTACCAGGAAATTCTGCCATACTATTTTTAATAAAAAACAAACATTTTTTAATGTTTGCACTGTTTCATCAAGCCATTAAGTCACCTTCCCACTTAGGTATTTCTCCTGCTTCATCAAAACCGAAAAGCTAAAGCGAACCAGGGGCATTTAAATTAGTGCATGGAGCAATAACCATCTGGGAGACTTTTCTCTTGTCAAATGTCTTCATTCCCCAACATTCATCAGGAACCTCTACTCTTGAGAGGAGGACTGGCAGAAGACGACAAAAATGAAGACATAATTCTATCAGCCTGAGGATTTCTGGGAGTCCACCTGCCACGCCTGAGCAGACATTCATGAGTAGACTGCTACTGAAATTGAACAGCAAATTTAAAGGGTTTTTTCCATTCTTATTTTTGATATTTTATTTTTCTCAAAATAAACGTGCAAAGTCACTTAAGATGTACATTCTCTCTGAAACTATTTCCTCCTTGAGATTTTATCTCAGTAAAAATATGTTTACTGGCTGAAAAGAGTAAAAGATTAAGCAACACACAAGTCCAGGAGGAAAAGGAGCACCCAAGCCTGTTTATGAAGTTGCAAATAGATGCCACCTAAAATGAAAACTGAGCAATGCTAGTGATAAAAAGAGTCAAAACAGTTTTGTTTAACTGGCTGTTGATTGAGGAAGAGAAGTGCTCACCCGGGGCAAATACTTCTTGTGTTATTATTAACCAAAGCACCCGAACATGCAGATACACACAAATATTTGACTGGCCAATAAAAAGCACTCAAGAAATGAACTGAAGCATCTTAAAAGGAAAATACAAATATAGGAGACAGCTGGTGTTTAGAACTGAATACACTAAAAACTTTATGTTCCAAAAAGTCATAACCCACAGCTTTGTTTACAAAAGAATGGTTTCCAACCCTCCCTGACCTCACATACAGAGGAGACCCACAAATATAAAACTGGAGGTACAAAATTAGTACAAAGTACTTGTCAAAATAACGACCACCTAAATAAGTGGGGAGATAGCAGTGTAATTTTTTAAGAGATAGATTGACAAGGACAGAGTGGTGCTTTAAAAAAAAAAAAAAGTCTATTAAAGGTTACTGTGTGTAGTAAAGATTGAACTGGATTCCACCGATTTCAAGTATAGGGAAGTTCCCCCTGGCAGCAAACACCAGTATAATACATGTCTGAAGAGAGTGAGAGTTCCAGGATTAAGGTGGAAAAAACCCAAACAACAAACACCACAACACCTGTGGGGGTAAATAGTGTATTTAACCAATATTATTGGGGGGTTTTTTAAGCACTGTTGTTCAAATCCCCGAGAAGAGTCATCTTGTAAAGACAAGTACCTGGAAGAGCAGAATGCTCACAAGTGAGGGGTAGCTCATTAATGGCTCATGTTACACAGGACTTTTCAAAGTCTCAACTGTGGCTTTTGACAGAACCATAACATACCTTGTATACATCAGTCTCAAAAACTGACACACAAAAATACAGCACATAAGAGCAAACACTTTTGTAGGTGATACATATGAATTAGTGTCCTTATCACTCAGGTGTCCATGAGATTAGTCTCCTCTTTGTTACAGAAAAAGCCTGAATATGTTCACATATTTCTCTATAAATCGTACTGCTCCATATAACAAGCTAAAAGAACCCAAAACCTACAGCAGTACCCAAAAAAGCCGATATACTTGAGCTTCAAAAGAAAGTAAACCATCAGCTACACTGCAGTAAATGAGAAGTGCTTTGCTCTTAAGAGAGTCATCAGAAGATACAGTATTTATTTTTGTTCTCTGTAACATATCAAAAACATTAGCTTAATTTCTGGGAAAGTGTAGGATCAATGAGCCTAGTTACTGGCATTATAAACAAACACAACTTCTGGTATGAAAATAAAATTACTGTCAGTAAAAAAACCAGCCAAAAAATTTCTCAGGAAATAGAAGAACACTGAAAAAAAACCTTTGCCTGACCCAAAATAATGGATTTTTATCTCTGCCACAAATACAAATCTTTGTTCTATTTACTGGTTCAGTAGACCACTGCTGCTTTCTCCCATCTCCCTCCTGATGTCCAAGTCCCTTCACTCTTGCTTGGACACAGAAAGGCAAAACCACATCCTTAAGACTAAGGAGACTTGTCTTTTTACTCCCTTGTCATCATAACATCAAGAAAATCTATCACATACACAAAACCACTTGCACTGTTAGCACTGTCAGGCTGCCAAGAGAGACTGCATAATCTTTCCTTGGAAGTGTTCATGACCTGACGGAACAAAGCCCTAGGCAATCCCCTCTCAGTTCAGTGTTGGGCCTGTATTCTGCAGGAATTTGTATCAGATGACTTCCTAAGGTCCTATCTGAATTACTCCGTGAGTGTGCAGCCCTTAGGTCCTTCAGAAACTCTTTCTACGTATCTCTAGAAGAGCACAGAAGGCAATGTGTTGGCTACAATTCCTGTAGAAAAACAACCAGTCATTTAATTCTTCTCTCCAATTGTCCTTCTACAGCCACTTATTTGGTAAATTCTGTAAGCTTTTTGGAGTTTCCTTTTGTTCTGTATTTGCATGTCTAGCGCTTGGAGTGCTGGATTTGTGGCTAGGGCTTCCAGAAAACAGCAGTAGAAATAAAATCAAAGCTAAACTAAAAACCAAGAAAGTGACTGAGTATCATACTCAGGTTTAAGGACTACTTAAAAAGTAAGATACACTTGAGTGACAATACATGTTAGGTTTTTTTATTTTCTTAGTAGTTAGAAAAAAACAGATGGAAAGACTAAAACCTAATGCAACTGACCACATATATATGGCAGGTCTATACATACTTCCCATAAGTGTACTTGTGAATGAATTCTAATTGTACATTATGGAAGGAAAATAAAAACCAGACCAGAACCATTTCATTTTTAAGAGACCGACTAGATTTATGCTGCTGAGAGCAAGGAAAGGCATAATTTTGAATTACCATTCTTCACATGGTGTATTTGATGAGAGAAGCAACCATCAGATTTTACTGGAGAGAAAGGGGAAAAAATAATTTTGCTAAACTAAGTATGTATTTAATGCAGATATACTTAGCCACAAGTTACTCTTTGCCAAGATAAACACAGGCATAACTCATATACTACCAAAAAATAACTTCAGCTATACATTTAACCTGACATGCCAAGATGGAAAGAGCAGCCAAAGCTGCTGCATCACTTTCCAATTAACTATTCCTCACTGGCAAACTGTTCTTTTTATTATTTTTCTCCTAAGGTACAGCCTGTTTGTAGTTCTGCAGGTTGAGTCACGGACATTGGTCTGTTGTGGTAACAAACACCACAGAACCACAGGAGCAGAAGTTGGGAGAGGCAGAAAAGGGGCACAAGAAAAAAAAAAAAAGTAATTTTATTGGCATGCACATCAAAAGCTGAAGTTCAAAGCAGTGAAGTTAAAAAAAAAATAGCAACACAACAAGCCCCAGAACCTTTCAGTTAATTCTCATTCACTGTATTTGATTGCTCATGAAAATTAATAGCTGACAAGCAAATCAGAACATTTGATGAATGCGTCAACCCCCTGTGCTTGGAAGTGAAATGCCAGTAACTGAGGTTTGGTGAGCGTTTTCTTCCTTCTAAATTTTGACGCAAAACCAACCCAACAAACCCACCTGGGCAGAAGAGATATGCAATCTGAACAATTCTCCCCCCTCCAATTCCCAGGTCACTTACTAGGTCACTTCGAGGTGCTTCCTGATAGTCTGCTGAGAAGCAGGACATTGAACTTCTCGTGCCGTTGCTCTCACTGGCTTGCCGTGGCGGCTGCGCGTACTGCCTGTATGTGGCACTCTTGGGGGTCCAGCGAAACAGGTTGATTGACTCACGAACACAACGCTCAATGTCAATCTCTGATCAGGGATTTAAACAAAAAAACCCAAGAAATGCAAGCATGAAAAAAAATCAGTAAAGCCAATTAGCTTAGCTATGACACTGCTAAATATATCTGTATCCACCTCTACCTCTGTCTTTCTCTCCTCCCTTAAAAGGCCCAGTTTTCAAAAACATTTTCCCATTCAAAACCCCAGAATTTTTAATGAAAAACGAGCAAAGATATTTTGAGCATTAACTTTATCCCCAGTTATATATGGAAATACAGCAAGCTGTTTAAAAGAATCATAATGGAACTTTAACCAGCGCAAACACAGGAATATAATCAAAGCCCAGTCATTTTAAAGCATCTTCATTAAAGGTCTTCGCAAGTCAGATTACTGACTCTTAAATGTACATATATCCAGCATGTCAAAAGTACATTTCATGAAGCATAGGGACATCAGGTTTTCTGGATCAGCTGAACGCCTTATTTGTCAGTTCAATACCGCTGTGAGCCAGAATGAATGTGTTCAGTTGAGGAACTCCGTGTGGCCTGCCACTTCGACAAAGCTACACGTTACCCATTTGGTGGGAAACAGGAGTTCAATTCTAATTTTTCCTTCATGGCAAACATGATGGATTTATTTCAGAGCTTTTAATTTTCCTTTAAAGAATAAAGAAAAAAAGAGAGTCCAAAACCCAACCAGACATTCTGGCTGAAGAGTGAAGTGTCATGTGTGACAGAATACTACTCAACTTGGGAGGAAAGCAGACACTCATCAACTAGGAAGCATCCTAAAATAGGCTGTGATACTGGAGATTAAGACAACATTAAATTGGTGTAAATATTTATAGAATATTTATTAGTCACATTGCATGAACAAGCTTTACACTTGAGTAATCTTTAAGTCTTTGCCCTGTGTTTGAAATTCTGGTTTAAGAAAAATCACTTCCCGTCGGTAACTAAAATGCAATGCAATCTTTTGCAGCCTTGTTGGATAAGATCTCTTCTCCTCCTTTTAGCTAATAAGTAATGGTCTGCTGTGCTACTTCAATTCCGATTTCTTGCCATGCTCTTTCAAATATATTACAAATGAGTCAGTCTCCTATTAGATGTCCATCTTTTGTTATTGCACCAAGACTTTTGAATTCACACAGTATTAATCCTGCTTGTACTCTTCCTGCTCCCAAGTAACTGTGTTACAAGCCAGAAAAACCTAAAACTTACACGTTATTAAAAACATACTGTTGGTCTCTCAGAAACGTACATCTATCAAGCCAGTGCCTAGATTCTTGAGAAGGACTATGAACAAATGAACAGAGGATGAACAATCCTCACCCGGATGCCAGACAACTTGTCATGTGCCAATAACATCCTTCTGAGAGCAGGCTCTGCATAAGTCTCAAGGCGTAAACAAGAACGGAACAGAAACATTTCGAAAGGACAGAGAGGGCCTGCTCACTCACGGCGATGTGCACACAACATTTCTGTGCTTTCCAGAGTCCCAACACTGGGGTCTTTTGTGGTTTAAAAAGCACGTGACTTCCAGTTTTATTCATACAAATTATTTTGCTGGCAAATCTATGATGAAAACTTGCCAACATAGCATGGTGTCATTAACTGTGAAGTGTGCACTGAAAAAATTTAAGTCTAACTTCAAACATAATATAAATACTATAAAAGTTCTTATTTCAAAATTCAGGCAGTCTGGTTTTCCAAAAGCACAGAGCACCTGCATTTCAAAAGCCAAAGTTGGCACCCAGTACTTAGGTCTTAAAAATCCCAAGTTTCATTTTAAAACACTGGGTTTAGGAGTTCTGAGCTCAAGTGTTTGACAGTCAAGCAGCAATCAAGCCTTGCAGGAAACAATTCCATGGCACCAACTAATCACTCCATTACCTGGCATCCAAAGACTCTTCCTGAGATTTCTAAATAATACAGGAATTGAAAACGTCTGCAGGAGAGGGAAGCAAACAAAAAGTGTTCTAACAGTAATTTCCTGGTTTTGACACGGCCCTGTCCCAACATTAAGCCTATTGAAATATTTTGCTCCTTTTCTGATCTAAACTTTCTGGTTGCTCTAAGATGTCATTAATTTTGCTCGGTTCGTGCGAAATTATCACTCCCTACCAAGCTGCTGCCTTCCCCTGACAACAGCCTCAACTGAAAAGGATGGTGCAGCTTGACAATCCTGCTTTTTAAGGTACATAAATTTAGTGTTTGGTATTCTAGATAAAGGAGAGAAGCAGGCAGCACTTTAAGCATGTTAAAAAGAAAGCATCAGTGGAAAGGCAATACACCTGTGACAAAAGCACATAGAATTTTTTATTTTTACAGCAAACCCAGACATTCATATATTGTCCACAGCAAGTGAAAGCAAATAAGAGAGAAAAACAGAACACAAATGGTTCATTCTTAAAGAAAATGTACACACACCAAGGCTTTGTGCGCAGTTAATCAATTCCAGAACCCTTTGCTTGGGTAACAGGATACCAGTTAAGAAATTTGGCCAAAATAAACTGCTTCTGCATTTTGGAAACAGCCCAGAATTACAGGCTTGGTTTGACCTCTCCATCACAAATGTTTTATTACTACCCTGCCAGGCAACATTAGCTTTCACCACACAGCCATGTAAATAGGCCAGAAATCCTCTGTGCTATAAAAGCAGGGAAGCTGAACAGGTCAGTCAGTTTGATCTCATGATTCTCAGAAGAAACTATAAACCTTTTCTTTTCTGATGACATACAAAAAAGATACACTAAGCCTAGATATCTGCCTACGGACAAATTTAGCATGAGAAGTGACATTTCTATCCAACATTTCTGTATTGATTACTGCTGGGAGATGACTGTAAATGAAAAGGTCAATGCAAACTTATTCTTTTTATATCGTTTATTTCCTATATTATGGGATAGCTGTTATTTCATTGTTTTGTGGATAATAATTTGCTCTTTTTTACACACATCAGCATCTCTTTCAGTGCATCTTCCAACAAAAATTCAGTGGCAACATAAGTATCAGTCATTAATTTTAAAACTATTCAGTTAATAAAATAGAAGTCTTTGCTCTTCAGAGATGCAAGGTCTGCATCTTTCAATAGCTGTCAGGAGGACAAGCGCTGCCAATCAAGGAGCCATCGTATCTTTTATGTAATACAGCAGGTGTACAAAAGTTGTGCTCAGCTAGAAAAATGACTGGATGCAAAAGCAAGGGAAGAAACAATAGTACTATGTCTTCAGACAGATTGCATGCTGCACAGCTGTAATAAAGCTCAATAACTTCAATGATGCATTGACTGGCTACCTTATCCAAGAGCACATTGCTCTACAATTCTTTCAGTATCTTAAAA
Organism: Ceryle rudis; assembly: GCA_033439905.1. Classification (NCBI taxonomy): domain Eukaryota; kingdom Metazoa; phylum Chordata; class Aves; order Coraciiformes; family Cerylidae; genus Ceryle; species Ceryle rudis. The sequence goes on from JAAGNO010000963.1 coordinate 70,385, forward strand.
TAAAAAATAAAATCTCTAGACACTTTTCCACAGTCAATATTGTTTACTAGCTCTGAATGAGATTGCCATTTTTCAGTGTACATGTGACAGTTGTCTTGCTGTTGGAAAGACAACAATTTAAACTATTCTTGAGCCTGAACACCCACAAACGGGGTAGTGTATCAAAAAATGAAATGGTCCAGGCCCTTGCTTGGTGAAAGCATGTCAGGGCTCTGCGTGCATCTGCATCACAGTTCAAGAAACACAGGGAAAAGAAGGACTTTTGTTTTTAAGTAATGAAATGACATGCAGTGTCCAAAGAGCAGAAAACTCGTTGGTGTCTTGTCTTAACCCAGAACAGAGAGGTTCAAGGAATGTATCCAGATAAAGTGTTCTGTAGCAGAACATGTATGAAGATAATCATTGAAGTAGAAGTGGCGTATCTGTGTAAGATACTGAGATTTGTAGTATACATTCACATGCAAGCACATACTTTTTTCAGCAGCACACTGGGGAAGACAAAGAAAGAGGGAAGAAATAAGTTCTTTCTGTACCTGGCAAGTCTGAAAAAAGGAGAATGCACTCATTGAATCCATTAGCCAGAAGACGATCCCTCAGCTGTTGAAGTATTGCAACTCCAATACAGAAGGGGAAGGAGGAATTTCCAAGCAGTAACGTATCCCACAAGTGAAAAATTTTGTGCAAAGGAAAGACATCTGCATGATGAACAAACACAACAGTAAATAATAAAGAGAAAAGTCTGTTAAAATCAGCAACATTTTACATACAAAGCTGTAGGTGGCTTTCCTAAGATAAGCTATCCTTCAGCTACAGAATTCTAGCATTTCATCACAACTTATTGCCAAGGAAACCATCTCCTTGGTTTTCCCAAGGTGGTGATTCTTAAGAAAGTTTCAGAAGAATGGGCAACTGCAAGAACCAGCACTTTACAGCTGAGATCTTTAGAAACTGCCAGTAGGAATCTCACATTAAATTCTTTGATATTTGAGAGAAATAATCCTTCAGCTCTTTTCATGCTTTTTTCCCCTAAATTCAAAGTCTGCCAATGCTGACATGAAAAAAAACCCAACCAACCAACCAAAAACCCAAACCCAAAACCTCAAAACATAAAATCAGACATCTTTGAGAAAAGATTTTAAATTGCTTTCTAGACTTGCTTTATTAACTTTGTCCTCTTTCATTAAAAGCTCACCAAATTATAAAGCTCTTTTTTCTCCTAACATATACACATAGATATAATAGAAAACTAGAGCTAGTAAAATATCAACGTGTCAAAAAACAATAAAAAAGCCTGTTTTGTTGGTCTTCAAAAACAGTTACTCTCTTTTTTACATTATTTGGGTAAGTGCAGGGGAATGAGGTAAGGTTTTGGTTTGTTTCTTTTTAGCTATTATATCTTTTTCCAGTAGATAACAGCTTCCTTTGCATGCTCCTTAAATACTGCATGCATAAAATAATCTAGTTCAAATTTAATATAATACTTTAGAAGAAAAATAGAAAAGGCTTATTATTGTCAAATCAGGGTAGAAAGTACACAACAGGCACTGTTGAGAGACAAACCACAACACACATGCTTGCAAATTACAAGCAACCTACCAAATAATAGACACATCACACCAATTAGGAAGGCTTTAGCTGAAAAACTGAGAAAAATAATGCTTCAGAAACATAGGAACATTTAATCAGAGAAAATAAATGCATACTCACGTGTAAACATTGTAAGAAACCAAGGAATAGCATAAAGCTGCAGAAGGTGGCAATGGGGGGAAAGAGAACAAAAAAAAAAGAAAAGGTTTTAAGAGCTGAAGTTGTTTGTGACATTAAAAATTGCCTAGTTTGGCATGAATGTATTTAAAGTGAGAAATAACTGCAGTGGTAGAGCCACCATCCCACTGCTTTTAGCCCCTCACAGAAGCTTCTTCCTCCCCCAGGCCCCCATTCTCATCTCTTTCAAACTACTAGTTTGTGATCCTGTCCTGAAAACAGTAACAACCACCAAGTTCACTAGGCTTCTGTTTGCAAAAAATAATCCTCAAAATTTTAAAGAACTCAAGAATCTGCTCTATTAAAAACTGTTCCAGCTCTCACCTCACATACACACAGACCGCTAAGTGAAAATTAGCGAACGGTGGATCTCTGACTGTGGAAAAAAATAAATTGGTTCTATACAAAGAATTAGAAGTGCAAATCACAAATTCAAACAGAAAATTGAACCATATCTACCTTTTTCTCCTGTGTTGGTATTTATTAAAATATGTCTTTGCCAGTGAAAGGCAACAAGATATACTCAGAGAAATAGCATGAATGTATGTATTATAAGGTGAAAATGTTGATAGAAATGGATTTGGTTTGGTTTTTGAACTCTAAAAATCAATTGGGAGGTTGGAGACCAAGCTTTATAAAAGCCTCCTGAATACTGAAAGCAGTGAACGGTTCAGTTATTGCAGCTTTTTTACTTTTATGGACAGTATTGTTGAGATACTATCAGATGCTCAGATGAAGACATAGGAATAAAATTAGAGAGAGCTATGCCAGAGAGCTTTTCAGCAAATGTGTGCATCATTTAATCAGTGCCATAACCCAGTTAAGAGTTTATGGAATAAGAAGTAATTTATTAACATAATATCAATTATGCTTTCTGCTTCTCATTTGCTTACTTCTAGGGAAAGCTTAATAGGAGGACTAATTTGCACTTTTTATGAGCTAAAGAGTAATATATTAAGCTTTATGTGGAACTGTAAATCTTCAGAAGTGGAAAACAGAGCACATGAGCTATGCAACTGAATAAAATTTAACAATTACAGTCTCACTGCATTCCTAATTTGTGGGGACTTTCTGTGCAGTTCAGTGTTTCAAGAAAAATAGATGTTGTCACTAAATACTTCATTGTATTTATCACACAACATGCTAAATACTTCATGGAAAATTAAGAAACTCTTAAGGTGTCATAAAAGCTTAGCTCATGCATACTGATTTTCTCTATATGATGTCATGAGTATGAAAGTTTACAGAGACTAAAAGTTTTCTGCAGCCTTTGCAGCAGCACAAGTTCTTCAGCAGTCTTGTGGTAGTTTAAGTGCTGAAGAAGCCTCAAATTCTTCAGATGACACCTGCCTTTAAAGGTCACACTAGAACAACGTAAATGCTTAAGGTGTTAGTAACTCACACTATACACTTTTGAGAATGAAACTCTTCTTGTTGACTTCAACAGAGCGCTCTTTACTGAATAACTACATACCCTGTTCCCTGAAATATCCCCTTCAACAATGGTTGTGATCAGCTAATACCTGTTTACTTGCTTGCTTGTATGCAGTATCTTGCTTTCCACACAGTAGGAAAGTAAGCATTCCTAACTGCCCGAGGCTCCTCTTTCCTTGGAGGTACATATTATGTAGATGTCCTTTGAACTACATTACTTCCTTGGTATTTAAAAAGCAATTCTCTCCTCCTTCTCATACATTTGATTAAAGCAGACCCATACGTTCTCCTAATTTCACAAATATCTCTGTCTTGTGTGTATCTACATAGCAATATACAAGAAAATACGTAACATTGGAAACATTAAAGTAATTTTGAAAAGGTAACCACAAGGCAAAGCACCACTTTGCTCTAAACCATCCTCACCAAACCTATCAACAATGACATGAAAAGCAGTTCAAACTGTTTAAGTAGGTAAATTTTTATTGAAGGGATTTTTCCTTCTGATTTTCACATTCTAAAACAAGAAGGTCTTGGTAAACCTGAAGAGGTTGTGATTCCAATTAATAAACAAGCAAAGAAGAGCCACACACTGGTGGTATTATTGCAAACTGCAAGTCTAATTGAAAAAACACAGACAAAAAGAACTGCACTGACTTTAAGTCCTCAAGTAAATAGGCTACCAAACCCTTTTAGTTTAACGGCTGCACTTTCAAAATATTCTTAGTCAATAGTGCCCTCTAGCAACCACCGGCTGGAACGGCTTCGTGCCCTGCTACCAACAACCTGCTGTTCTTCAACCCTTCACTATTGAAACCCGAAACATAATGGGGTTGTGCTTTTCATTGACGCTTAACTCTTAGTAGCTGGGAAACACACCTAATGTTTCATCAGAGTAGCATCTGCACTGCTGGAATAGCCTGAGAAGAAGTCACTTTGAAATAAAAGCCTGTAAAAGCAGTATTTCTTTTTTTTTTTTTTTTTTTTAGAGTGAGCCTCTCTACGTAATTAGCATTTTCCTTTACTAGAAAAATACAAGCTCTTTTGTGCTTTTAACTAAGGACCTGGACATTTCTTATACATGAAGAACAGAGCAGTCTCCTCACATCAGTTCAAATAAGCTGAAAAAATCCAAGGGTTTTTTCTTAGTTACAGTTGAAATCTCGTGTCCTTAGACTTGGTTTCATTCTCCACCATATCATTCTCCACATTATTCCTAGCTGAAGCTTCCTTTGCACCAGTGCTCTGTTAAGACAAATTCTGCTCAGTACCTGAGCTTGGAGATCCAATCCATTGGTTTTCAACAGGGTGAAGATGTTTACTTGCCCATGGTTACAGTGCATCTCATTAAACATACAAAGACCTTAGAGATACGGGCTCATATCTTGACAAAAACCTTTTACTCAAGGATTTTGCTACTGCCTGTTACTACTGTCAGGTTTGTTTCATTATTTGACCGTTCCTCCAGAAGATGAGAGCTTTGCACACTTTTATCTACAGAAGATTGAGATTTCATTTGTAAATATCTTAAAGATCAGGGGACATTGATTCTAAAGATATTTTAAAAGGACTAGCAATGTGAAAATGAGTGTTTGTTGGTGGGGATGGTAGAGAGTATTAAAAGGCATACACAAGCTTCTTGCTCTGTGAAAAGGCTGTAAGAATAAAGTGGCTGTCCTGTATGATCCAGGTGCACCTTATGAATGTCAAAAGGCAGCTACAGAGAAGCAATGCACATAAATTATTTAAAACTGAAGGTTTGGGTTTTCAAAACAGCAAAAATACCAATATCATCACAAGTTCTTGTTCATTATGAATGTATAACACTCAAGTTTACCAAAAACCTCATAGCATTACAGAGCTGAGTTTAAGGTTAAATGCCTAGAGTTTAAAAAATAACAAACGCAAGAAGAGCAATCATTATTCTTGCAATTTTTATAGAACCCTCACCTGACTACCTGACATTCAACGCAGTGTGCTATTTTAAACTGGTAAACTGTCACACCTTCATCATTATAAAGATAATTTATAGATAGGTAACAAAACAAAATGACACCCTAGCATCTATTTCATACGATTTTCAGTGTTCAGGACTATGCTGGAGCCTTTCCTTCTCAAAGCTGAAGTCACACTTAAAGGATTAAAGGAACTACCACAATCAGTGGCAACGTGGGCAATTATTCCACCTTCAACAGCGAGTAGCCCATCTGCCTCAGGAGAATATGCTAAAACCCCTGCACTGGGCAGCAGTTTGTCTGCCGTGCAAACCTGCTTTCTGCACACTATAGGCAGGCACTAGCTGAAATGACAACAGGAAGGATTCAGAAAGGGTGTCATATATTTTCTTTTTTTTTTTACATGTAAATCACATAGCCATTGCAATGTACTTAATCCAGGCACCACATCAGCTAATATTCACAACTACTCAAGCTTCAGCAGTGTTCGATATTCTGAGAGCTACGTGACCCAAAGTAAATGAGAAATGTGCCAGGAAAAACAACCTTCCCTGTAGCAGAGCCTACGTTGCAATGATGAAAGATTAATCAGGGTTTACTTTGATAGGATTAGTACTCAAGCACGAAACTCTGTTCAGATCTCATTATTACAGTGCATATCCTTCACCTTGATGGGTCCTGTGCTGTCTTGTTACAGGTACAAAACTCACCTCTCTTTTTTTTTTTTTATTACACAAATATACCTCTGATATTAATTATTTACTACATTACCTAGTCACCTTCAGACTATAACACTTAAGAGACAAGGCTCTCATTTAACTATGTGCTGTCCAATGACTACCACAACATAAAACTTAAAATATAAAAAAACCAGGTGATTTTAAACTATTCCATTTGACTTGCCCCTTGAAAATTTTCAGTGGAGGACTGTAACTGTATAAGCAGACATTAGGAGCTGCTGAAAGATCAGCTACACCCAAGATGGGTTTCTACAGAGCTCTCATGTAAGTTAGTAGCACAAATGGAAACCAGTGAGGTGGTCAGGGAAGTTCCATCTCTACCTCTTTGGGAACTAGTATCCTGGACAAAACACGCAGAGGAATGGCTTTAGTCATCCACAGCCTTTAACAAATAAATATCAAGTGCATTTACATAGTGATGCTTCAAAACTGATTATCCCTCAGGAACTTAGATACTGCTCTTACCCATGCCCTTTATCCTCACAAATATTTACACTTTCTACAAATGGAATGTTCTCCCTTCTCCCCACCCTCCCTTCATCTGCCTCCCACCCTCCCTCCCACCCCAGCGATACACGCAGCCTTCTCAAACATCTCTCTGTAATGCAGTACACTGGCCTTCTCTTCTGCTCATGTTAATGCTACAGTATCTTTTAAATTTGTATCATTCATAAACAAATGATTATATTAAAAATGCCTTTAGAAATGAAAGCACACATTAGCTTTACAATCTTTGTAAACAGTGATAATTAGTATCTGCCAGTCCCAAAGATACACGAATTCACCCAGGAATTATGTACAACAAACTACTTCAGAGGCTTGGTCTTGATGTTTCAACCTAAATAACTTCCTAATAAGCATAAGGCTTTTCTGACAAGATAAGCTTCATATTGTTTATCAAAGTAATACATATAAATACCATTAAAACAAAAAATAAATGTTTCTGATACACTCCAACAACTGCCTGGTAAGCATTTTCCAAGGCCTGATGGATTTACAGATCGATCATCGCTTGTAAATATTTTTTGTATTACTTGCAAATTGATGTGGTTTTTTATGTTAACCAACAGCATGTAATTAGTTCGCAGAAATTTTGCTGTTAGTCATTTATGATCATGTTATTTTTATTAATCCACAGTTAAAAAGTAAAATTACATAAATCTTTTAAGATTAATCTGTAAATCATAATAACTGACTAGTAGTATTTTTATTGTATTCACTGTGTCAACAGAACAGGAAGGACTGAGGTATGTAAACCAAAAACTAAACGTTACCATTTTATCAGCATACTCAGAAAGATGTATAAATATGAAAGTCTCACTCATGTCAAACTGCTACTGAAACAGTTTGGAAAGGTATCTCATTCTGGCTGCCCTTATTTTTTGTTTTATACTTCGTTTGAACAGTAAGAACCCTTGGCACTTACATCTGGAATAAAACCAATTTCATTGAGGTGGTTACTCAGCTCTGGATCATGGAATGCAATCATCTGGGAAAACACTGTCAGGTATTCTGAAACAAGAAGCAAATTCAAGGTGACCATCAAAAAACACAAGCTACCACATGCTGCTACCTCATAATACAGCTGTAGAAAAGGAAGAATGTTACTGGTTTTAGTTTTTGTTTTTTAAAAATCTACAATAAAACAGCAGGTGGAAGCAAAATAGAACAAGACTGTTCCCAGGATTTCTAAGACCCAAAATGTTTTAGTGATATACAAAGTTTATACTCTGAATTAGAAGGATAAATACTTATTATAAAAGATAAATTTTATTACACAGCACATTAGGCTGACTGGTACAATTTCATTAAGTTGAGTAAGTAACACTTGCTTTTAATTGCAAGAGAGTAGACAGCAGAACACAGACACTGACAGATGTCTCACTCTGTCCTTCCCCTCTCCCAACTTTGTCCATATTGTCATATGCTTTGTTAGAAGGAAAATGAAGTAACATTTTTCTCCATGCTTCCAAGAAAAAAGCAACGAGGGCACGGACAGCTAGTTGAGGGAAGGAAGAGAGACAGAAAATGTGAACTCTGCTCCCAGATCAGAACGTGCTGACATCTCAGTGCTCCACAGGCTACTGTCCCCAGATATAAGCCCCCAAACACCAAGTCCAGACATCTCCACAAATTATCCGGAGTTGCCATTGCTTCCTTTAAAGTCTACTGTAAGGACTAAATGCCTCCTAGTGTCACTCTTGGAGAGAGCAAGTAACTCCCTATTACTCAGTTCGTCTTCATCCCTTGAGTGGCAAAATTAAATTCCAGCTCCACTGCTAAGCATCACAGAAGTGGCTATGCTGGGATAATTCTGTGCACAGACACCTTTATTTAAGACTAGAAGTAGGCTGAAACATAGATTTGTTTATAAGCTCCTATCTTACTTAAATCTTGATTAACTCAAGTTATCTCCTCTCAGGTTAAGCCAGCAAGTTAATAACAATCATTCTGTAAAATAATTCTATTTCGACTAGAAGTTTTTAAAAGCTGCTTCTGCCTCAGGAGGACTGATAAACAATGCCCTCACTGTAAGAACACAAGGAAACAAGCCAGAGTCCTACTGGAAATTATGATTGGCAGGATGCCTAATGCTTGAAGGTAAGTCACAATCAAAATTAAGACCTCTTGAGCCTACTTTAGAATTTCACAACTTTTGCTTCAAGCTGCAAAGACAAAGCAGCAGCACACTAACCCTCCTAGGAGGTTTCTGGTATCTTAGGGGTGCCAGCCTCTCCCCTCTGAAACTGCATCTCTGTTGTGCCGCAGTGCCCTGGCAGCACTCAGCTGGGGAGTTAAGTAGGTAAACAGACCCATGATGAGTTTTGCATCACCAAGACCAGACTGCTTTGGATCTACTCACGTATCTCCTGTTTTCTCAGTTCAAGTCAAAGTTATTCTTGTTCACACGTGTACAAGTTAGGGGGATAACTGAATCCATGCTTTAAATTCAAACCACATTACACGGTGATAATTTTTAAAAAGTGCATCTCTAAGGTGCCTATTACATCAATGTCATGAAAGAGCCAGCATCACAAGTCAGGTACAGCAAACCAGTAATCCTACACATTCCTACACATTCCGCTGTACGCTGATGAGAACAATTTCACAATTAGCTTCCCTGAAGCACTTCTTTTTTTTTTTTTGTAATGAAGATTCGTGCCCAGGATGGTTCCCTACAGATATACTACAGGTTGATAAATACCATCTTTATTTGACTAGCCAGTCTCATTAAATATAATTGCTGTGTGGGATTACATGGTTAATTAAGGGTCTATTGAAAACACACAAATCTTCACAAGAATGTATCGCTTTGGTTCCAGACAATTGTTGGCTGGAATTTTATTACATGAATTTTTGTTTTACATAATTAGACACTCCATACCCAAACCCCTTTAACTGCTCTTGCTTCCTATTTCATGTAAGGAAATACATCTAATAAGCTTAGAAAGAACACCTGTCTTCATTGTATAGGACAAGCTCAGAAACGAGGTACATTGAACTCCACAGCTCAAAAGATTCCTCCTGTTCACCCCTACGTGGAAGACACAAAGAAGCTAAGAAGCTAAAATTGCTGTAGGCAGCTAAATGACACATTCTTAATGCTTTGTTCCCACAGAATTTTCCTTTAAAACTGGACACACTGGTGTTTGACATACGGAAAGGATTAATTCAGAATACTGAAAGAATCCTAAAAGGTCCAGTCTCACCAAGTCCTTGAGAATGCCAGATGTTGCTTAGGGCACAGGAATGCCTACACTACTTTGGTCCACAGAATCCTACTGACATATTTCTAACTTTGGCCGATACATGTTTTTGTAAAGCCCCTTAGGAATAACATCAGGGAACTCTAGAAAGCAAAAGTATTATTTTATGGAAGAGTATACCCCCTTGAGAAAAGTCTTTACCAAGCTATTAATCTTAAAGTCTAAAGTGGTTGTCTCCACAGGAGCACCTGATATATTAGCCTTTTCATCTTTTGACCTTTAACTGCTCCTTTTTTTCTAGCGAGCACTTTTTCTTTACGGACAAAAGGATGCAAACAAGTTCTCTTGAACAGTTTTTCCAAATTGTTTCTTTACATACACAGTTCATAACACCTCTTAATTCTTGTCTTTCACACAAACTCTCCTAACCACCGTGTTCTCTCCTTGTGTAGCTCCCTTCCCATTATCCAGTATGTAACTGTCTTTATGTCTAATTATATTTTGTTATCAGTTCTTAATTTCCTGCTCTTTGTTGAAGACAAAAAAAATGACAGACCCCATTTCTAAGTTGAGGAGTTTTGCAAGTTATGTACAGAAGTATTTCTTTAGAAGAAATACAAGGACAACCAGCCATGCTGATAGCCAGTGTTCAGTAAACACTCAGAACTGCTTGCAGTTAAAAACATTCATTACCACATGCTTTTTAAAACTACTGATGGCTTTTCCAACATCTTTTGGTTTTTAAAAACCGCAGGACAAATTATCTTTCCAATGCAGACTGAGCCAAGGTGGCTCTCTAGGTCTAGACTATTCCTTCTTTGTGTTTGCATGAAATTTACAGTGAATTTTCAAGTAGAACAGACATTTACCTCTGGCTGTTGTTTTAATATCTCTTGAGTTATGCATATAGTTATTGAAGATTGAACTATGGAACATTAAGACAGGAGTTAGAGAACCCTGAGGAATACACTGAGGGGCATTATCCTCTGTTCAGGAAGAAATTCCCCTCAAATACCTAACACTCTGAACAGCATAACTTCCATTTTCTGAGGAGTCCCTAGTTTGTACTGTGTCTCTTAATTTTCCCTCACTGTCAAAACAGTTCCTGTAATATGATTTTGATCACCTGAAGGGTAGGTTTTCACAATCTAACACTGGAAAGAGTACCTTATTTTACAAGTTGGTATGATCAACTGACTCTTATGACACAGAATATTCCCATGTGAGTGTGTGTGTGCATAGTTTGATTTTTCTCCTGCTGCAACCTTTATCTGTTTATTTTGTTCCTATTTGTCTTGCACAGATGTTACTCTTGCTTATCTAAAATAAAAAGTTGAAAGAAATATGTGAATATTTCTACAGTGTGACTCTAATTGTGTCCTAAATTTAAAAATCACTTGAAAAAGTGTATCTATATATCTCATTCTCCTTCTCTTAGAGCTATCAAAAAAACAAAAACAACAAAAAAAATAGACTTACCTTGAATAACGTGAGAATTATCCTTCAGAAAGAAGTTATACAAATACTTGGGGATAAAAGCAGACATGCAGGCATATGCCAGAGCTGAAAGAATTAGAAAAATGGATGCAACTACAGAGGCAGAAATATAAGTACACCTAAGTTCATTATTAAACAGATAATAAGCATAACTACTTAAATAAATCTAGACACAAAAACGATTGTAAAGCACATAAAAAGGGCACATTCCTCATTAAAGTGTTTTAAAAGCTCCTAAAAAAAAGTCTCCTCCTGTCACTGAGTAATCAATGTTGGCTGGCCCTGGTCTGCTCATGGTTTATTACCATACTTCGCAGTAACAAAGTAGCAAGATGATGCTTGTAAAGCAATGGCAATGTTTGCATCAAAAAATGAAGGTCCCTTGATGAATAAAATTTTATAAGACATTGTTTCCAATAACTGCACTGTTCCAGTCTTCTGGGTTTTCTCCTATAGAACTTCTACAACCAAATTGTACAGGAACCTGTCCAAGAGCAAGATGAAGCTGTTGAAATATTTAAATTAGTATGCACAGCAAGCAGAATAGAAGACACTGTCCTAAGAAACTAGTTTTCCACACACACAAACCTTATACAAAGCAAGAGAAGGGAAGAATGGACTAGACCTATTCTGAACAAGCCACACTAAGAAGATAAAGGCCACACAAAGCTGTCTGATAAGCTTTTAGGCATTTTAAACTATCACCAGCTTTTCTGAATAAAGCTAGTCTGAGGGGTTAACAAATAATGCATTCACATTAAACAAGGCTGAACTAGAGCTTCACTGAAAATGAGAAGCACTAGAGAAGCATTTTTTTTCTACAATCAAGTTTATTTGTGCTTTTTATTATATATTCATTATTGTACTTGGCAATAAAAATGGGGTTTGAACTCTTGCTTGACAAGCAGTACACCACATGTATTTTTCAAAACCCAAACATTTGTTTTAACCTGTGGAAAAAAAAGCTTTAAAATTCCTTTGTAGCTACGGAAAGTTTCCATCTAGAAGTGGGTGTACACACATCTGTCTACAACCAGATACAGATGACAGACTGTGCTTCCCCTTTCACCTCAAGCAAAAAAAAGATACTCACCTTCATTGTTAAAATTCAGGTAGAGAAATGGTGCACAAAGAGAGTCAAGACCTAAAGAGAGAAGAGCCACAAAGATACAGCATAAAGACATTATTTATTGTAATGCACAGATTAATTAAGTAATCATGAAAATTTGCATACTTGATACTGATTATAATTCTGCAGTGTCAGGCTTCACATCTAATGCTGTGAAATCAATGCATGAAAACAGAGAGGATTTCAACCTGTTGAACTGCAATGCTGAATTGATTGTTCTGCCAAGGCTTCCCAGAACTGCAATTTACCATCTCAAGGACTTGCTCATATCTTCAGCAGTGTTACCTTGGAACTGAACAGTAAGCAACAGGCTTTTTTGTTTGTTTTTAATGCATAAAGTAACTGAAACTTACAGAGAGTAAATATATATATTAAAAAAAAAAAACACAGTAGGGCAATTTTGCCTTACAAATTAAATATAAATTATTAGGACATAATTTGCAATAACCCACAGATTCATTCTTCAAAAGAAACAGAAAGGAAAGCACTCAAAACCAGCATACATTGTAGGGGGGGGAAGAAGAGAGGAAGGTATTTTTAAGTCAGCCATAGCTTTCCAGTTAATTATATGACCTTGCCAACTAGTCAAACTCACCTTGCCAGTAAACCAAATCAGGATGGGAAACAACCCAGGCCTTCAATACACGCCTAAACTTTGCATGACCCTCTGGTGATGACAGCAATTCATCATATTGGTGGCAACGAGGAATATCAACTTCAATCTGCACCACAGCCAAGCATGTAATATAAAGAGAAATCAGGGTAAGTAGGGTAGCACCACAGCAACCTTACTAAGCTAGGGGCGGAAGTCAGCCAAAGAATGTAGGTCAGACCACCATCATAAACACAATCTGCTTTCTCCACCACTCTCAAATCCAAAACTGAAAGGGGACAGGGGACTCCACCATCTCTGTCAAAGATTATAAACAGATTTTTTTTTTCTTTTTCCAGATTCATATTTTTAAAAGGGTTCTAACCCTTGAAAAAGGCAGAAAGCAGATTACAGTTACAGGTTTTTTCCTGACCAAACTTTTGGACACATTTCAGGTGCCAATGTCACTTTGTTCTAAAGGTTAATCAAATTGAGAGTTCTCAGAACATTATACCCAATTTGATGGAAAGTATTTCTTCACCCAGCTGAAAGGAACAGATGTTGCTTGGGATGTCTTTTTATGTCTGCAAGACTTCTTGGGGAATCAAATTGCTCAAGAACCCACTTCTTTGAAGCACAGCTCACCCTAAAGGACCCCAAGGTACTCAGCACTATTGGGTACAAGGTCCAACAGGCCCAACAAACAATCAGTAAAACCAAGACTTATCAATACACTGGTAACATTGTTCACTGCACTCTGCTGCTGCTACAGAAACAGTGATCCTGAAGTAAAAGATTTCACTTTCCACATGTTATAATTTACGTTCAACTACTTGTTCCTACCTATTTTAAAGGGCCTGTGCTATGGCAGCAATAAGGTTAGAGGACAAGTGAACCCTTTTGGTATTATCAGCCACATCTGCTGTAGGCAACTGACTGTGACGGGTGGAAAAGATGTTTGCATTACTTCAAGTGACAACATTTGGTAACACCACAAGTCTTACTTGTCTGTCTGTAGGAATAGGTGTGTCTTTATCAATGGCATCATATTTTGCTTGTATGGCACCCTAAATGTGGAAGAAGAATACGTGAATTTTGAAAGCCTTTATTAACATCAATTCATATTACAATGTGCATGCTGATAGACACACGTTGACTGCTTTTGTTTAGGCGCTTTATTTAGCAAGACTATTTTTCCCCTGAAAATAGGAAATTCTGAAAGCTGAATTTTAACAAAGCCATCTTCATTCTGTTATAATTCAGGACATACAGAGTTTTCTATGACCTCCTTGGCATGATCCTCTGTGATTTTCAGTTGTTTATGCTGAGAGCTATGTACTTAATACAGTTTTCCATTTTCAAGGTAGGAGATGTTCTCAATTGAAATTCAGTGCTTACTTCTGCCACTGGCAAGTGCCTTTCACCATAATCTCTATAAAGGCACTGAATCCAGCTGCCTATTAATTAATATTGATATACACTACTCTTAAGTAGCCTATCTTTGCATGAATCCCAGGACAGGCATATTAACAAGGCTGTCTTAATGTTATGGGACAGGAAAACTACCTGCATTGTGCAGAGGGTAAACTGATGAAGTACAAGAACTGACTCATCTCCCAGGAGCCAGGCTACTAACCTTATTGTTCTTTATGCTTACAGTTTTTATTTAGTCATGTGGCATTCAGCAAATCACGTCCTAAGCTAAATAGGCTAAAAAAAAAAAAAAAAAAAAAATCTCTCTTTTTGTATTATGTATAAGAACCTCTTTGCTGCAGTAGTGGAGACTGCAAGCAGAGTAGATGCAAAAGCTCAAGGAGTCCTCACTTCTGGGACATGCTTTTCTAGTCCTTTGTCCAAAATGGTTACATTTAATTTATTTGTTCTCCAATCTTTGGAGGAAGTGCATAAATTAGTAGGTGAGAAAAATACATTTGATATATTTCAGCCTGTTTTGCCCAGCTATTGCTGACTGGTGCAGAGAGATTCTAACTGCATTTGTCAAAAACATTAGAAATTGAATCAGAAAAATGTTAACTATAAATTGCATTTAAACACTCCAGCAAAATGTGGCTGTGTTTACACACATGCTCTGAAATCAAACAATATTAGAGACAAGAAGCAAGTTTGTCTGAATATTGTCTTCACACAATTTCGTGACTCATTTTGTTGAGATATCAGTAATTCTACTTGTCAAATCTTCAAATCCATTCCAGCTTTCCTGTCAATCCCATTCCTTTCCCAGTCAGTATGACAACCTCTCAAATGCCCTCCCATTACCCTTACCTCAACACCCAACAAGGCAGCCCAGGTTATGCCTCTGAGAAGAGGAGGGATGTCAACCCTCGCTTCTTTCCAAATTTGGTTTTTCTTATATGGGTAGGCCTTCAAAGGGAAGAGATTAACAGGAAAAAATATTGACATGTAACTGAAGCAAATCAAATCCCAATACTGGCACAGTGTTTCCCGCAAAGGGCAAATGCTGTCAGCCTGAACAACAAATGCAAGTTTTATAACAAGTAAATTTCATTCCTAACTGGAAGGCCTGAACAAAGGACTACAGTTTGATGTTAAAATACCCCTCCTTCTCATAAATGTATTCTTGTGCTTTGGTAGATACTGGAAATAATACATTTGCTAACTAAAATTTTAATAAAAGTTTTTCTTCATTATATATTTCTTCTTGTACTATTTATCTAATTCCTAAGTACTGCACTCAGTGCACATCAGCTCTCTTATTCTTAAGCAAGAATCCATCTTGCTGCATCTATGTAAATTAGGAACTCCTATTTTCTCCCCTCAATATAAAACCTGTGTTTCTAATACGACACTGCTACAGTAAAGACTGGTATCGGTTTCAAGTACCTTACTGCTTGGAAATGCATATTTGTACCTAGAATAGCTTAGCCTATTATGAAATAAAAGATGCAGAAGTATTTTCTTCAATAAATAGCAGGTATTAGCAGCAGCTCTATTTTCATGTGCATACTTTTATATTCATCACTACTGAAAAGATCTATTTCTCTTAATTTTATTTTCAATCTTCTTATACTCTGTAGGGTTTTATTCACCCCTTCTCACTGTAGTCTTTTGTATCTCTGCTTCCTTTTTCAATTACTTAGTCCTTTAAAAGTCCTCTAATTAATAGACCAAATCCAATTATCCAGCATCAGAAACATTCCATACCTTCAACAGCCTGTCAAACAGGACAATTCTATTTAGCTGGTACTCTGTGTCCCTCTCCCGGATGATCAGAGGAAGACTAGCAGCTGCAGACAGCTCATTACTACTGTTAGAATGAGGTAAAGTTGACTGGCTGGAAAAAAGAGTTAGGATAATAGTAAACAGCAAGAAATACAAATCACTGTGAAAAAACCCAATGTGTGATGTCTCCTGTGATGCATTTCTGAGTCAAAAACAAGTATAAATGGATAATTATGAATATTCAGCACAAACAGTTGATTTCCAGAACTGAGAAACAGACTAGGATCCGAACAAGGACATGGTAAGGTTTGCTTTTGGAAGACAGTTGTGTCTCACTGTGCAGTGTGCCACTCAAAACTTGGTCCCTTGTAACTTACAGACATACACACACTTACTCATCTTCAAGCAATGGATAAAATGCTTCCCCACCAACATCCTTCAGTCTCTGAAATGAAGAATAAAAACAATTAATTAACAGAACACTGCCCAGAATTCAAGTGGAAATATTTAGTGGAATACAGAAACTATTAATTAGCAATTCATTTGCCAAATTTAGTAGCTTGTCTTGAGACCTAAGCATTAGCTTAGTCCTCCATCAGCCAAGAAACTTTTAGCCTTTAACATTAAAAACTTTTGCTAATATAGGCTTTTTAAGTTGATGGAAGTTGTTCTGCCTGAAAATCACACTCATTCATAAACCTATTTCCCCATAAAGAAATAGCTTCTACTGGCCATGGATTAATAGGATCAATCAGAAATCAATAGCGTTACATATTTCTTTTCCTTTTCTTTTCTACATGAACTTCCTATCCAAGTAGCTGCAAAGGAACTGCACAACTTGGATTTATATTTTTAACCAGTTCAAGAGTTACACAAATTTGAGTTTCTTTTTCACAGCAGCATCTGAAAGCTGCACAGAAATACAGACACTCTCAGGAAAGGTGACAGACAAGTATGCCTGGACTTTTGCCTGAAGCTTTCAGGCATCTTTGGTGCATTATGATTAATGTTTAATACCCTCCTCCCTGCAGTGATCTGTTTTGCAGTTAAATCCCCAACTTAAAGGCATACGGCACACAGCCTGTTCCTCCTGGGACTCAGAGAACAGTTCATTCTCAGTTCATTCTGTACTGATCCTCTTTTCATTACAAGCAACATGTTCTACTCTATGAGAAAGTGTTTGAAGATTTGCGTAAGTTCAAAAATTTATTTCAACTAACACTGCAAAGCTCCGGCTTGTATCTTTCCCAGAATGAAATATATACTTCTTTGCTGCTGTATTTAGAGAAGCAGGCAGCAATATCCAAAACTATAGATTGAAAAGTTTTTAAAAAACCCTTTAAAGCTGCCCTTGTTTAGGAACAACAGCAAGAGCTGCAGTGCATGTTGCCTTTAAAATAGCTGTTATGTGCTCTTAACCTCCCCCCTGCCTCTCAAACTCCACCAAACAAGCAAACAAAATAACCCAGTTCTTTGGTCTGTTTTTCCACGTGTGTAAAGTAATGCAAAGAGTTATACTGAAGAAAGATGTCTACGCAGTATTTGCCACATTGCCCTGAAAATTAAAGTAATGGAGGAAGAGAGCAAGACGTCAGGAGTCACCTTCCTTTCTGTATTAACCCTTGTAATCATACAGAAAGGTATTTTATACAGACTATGACAGAACTGCATTCACTACTGTAAAAAGCAAGCTGCAAGCAGTGCAGGATACATCTCTAACTCTGCAATAACAAAGCTCTACATATGTGCCAAGCCATGAACAATTACAACACTTCAGTGATATACGCAGTACATCTTGTAACTGATGATTACATCCAGAAAAACTATGAGTTATCATATGCTGCATTTTCCACTGAAGATGGAAGACGATTGCATTACTGCATTTTGGCAAAATGCTTGGAAGTGGCCTTTTGAACTAGTTGTTTAATAGCTATATATTCCGAGGATTAGGAATTAACTACTGGAAACTTGGTATCCAACTTGAAATATAAAGCCTTTAGGGACCTGCAACTGAATTGAGTTGATCTTTTTCTTGAATATTGTGAGCCACCTACAGACAGGAATTAAATAATGCAGGATGACACTCACTGTCCAATTAGTTCAGCAATTATGGAGAATATCAGGTACTACAGAACTATTTGGGTTACACCAGAACGAAACAGGTAACAAAAATAAGGAAAGGGAGGGACTGAATTTAAAACAGATTTAGTAAGCTTTTACTGACAAAGTGATTTAATAGCATAAATCAGAATCTGACTTGGATGCCAAGAAAAGTTCTCTTGGAATCAATAACACTGCCATTTGTAGGAAAAGCAGTAGGGGCTGCTGTTCCATATTCCCTTTAAAGAAATATTTCGGCAGTAAAGACATATGAAAAAGAGCAAAATATTCTTCTTACATTTCGGAGCTGGCACAGAGACAAAGTCACAGTTGTGTCATCTAGGAGGGAGCTTCTATCTCGTCCTTGCCCAAAGCTCTCACCATCTTCTAATAAAAAGCTTCAAACAAACAAACAAAAAAAATCAGATCATTTTACAACATAAGACTTCAGTTAGAAAAAAACAGAAAATTCTTACATGAATCAGTTTCCTCTTTAAAACAAAATAGTAGCTCTTCGAAGTACACAGTATTGAATCTGCATGGCATGAAGCTGGCTAGCAAGGGAATGTACAATCACCTTAAATTATTCAAATAGGTTTTGCTGTAAAAAGGCACATTTCACGTCTTCTATAACTTTGGTTTGCACACAAAAGAAGACAACTGAGGTATGGGATTAATATTCCTTTTTATTCCATGCCCTGGCACAGACCAGGGCTGCCATTTATTGTGAACAGTAAAAACAAAACATTATTGTGATAGGAAAGCTATTTTCCTACCATGACAAAACCCAAGCAAAAGTCTGACCCAGACCTTTTCTGTTGCAGTCCATGTAAGGATACCAATGCATCCAAGAAAGAATATACACAAATTGTCTATTTGGTGGTATTTTTAAAGCAGACAACATTAGACTGATTTCCAGAAATCAAGCTCACATTCTCAGTACCACTTAGAAGATGGAGCTAGACCGCATTATTAACACCTCAGCTTCAAGGCAGATAGTATGACAAAGAAAGGTTTCCCCTCATAATTTAAAGGCACATGCATACACCTATAGGTACAGAAAGAGGAAATCCCTCAAAATCTCACATTAATTTTGCCACCAAAATAGCATTTAAATCTATCTCCACCTTTGTTTCAACATATTGCATTTTAGCTGTACACTATGTGCATTTCTAAAACCCAGAACCAGCCAATTTATCTATATGGACATATAATCACTCTTATTAAGGTCCTGTTGTAGGATTAAAACATGAATATACTACATAAAATTGCAATGTGTGCAGCAGTAAGATAGAAGTCGTAATGACAAAAATATTGTTACACAATTAAGTCATAAAATAAAGCATTTAAAAATAAAAAAAAAAGTAATCAGCTGATCTGCTGAATACTTGGGTTGACCATTCAGCACTGCTGCTCTGTGAAAGGGAATTCAGAATGAAGAGAACTTCCTACAGAACGTATTGGGGTTCTTAGAGAATGACATATTCTATTCATATTCTATAATACGTTCCTACAGAATGTATTGGGATTCTACAGAACGACAAGGATTCTTAGAGAACATTCTGTCCTGCCCCATCCACCCTCCTTTCCCTTAAAGTGCTTCTCCTTCCTTACTTGGGAAGTGTGCAGATAGGTGGCTTTGATCGAATGATTTCCTTGTTGACAAGTTCTTTCTCCAAGTCTCCTCCAGCCAAACACCAGAGATAATAAACCTCTTCAATTGATCTTTCTGCTAGGTAATCACTATCTTCATCTATTAGGAGAAACCACATAAAAATGAGTTACAGCTTTTTAGGCAGCTTGTATTTCTTCCTACCACTCTAAACACACTGTTAAAAAAAAAAAAATTAAAAAAAAAAAAAAAAAAAGAATGCTTGAAAGGTCCTAGACTTTATCATGAAGTTAGACAAAACCAGATCTTCCCTTTTGCCTTGTTATGAAAACCAATCAAAAAAACCCAAAAACCAACCAAACAAAAAACCCCCCCACACTATTTTGTACACAAAACAGGACTAAAAGGAAAAATAAGAAACTAGTGATTCACACTGAGTAGGTACAATCTGTCTTCCCTTCATACATCATACGTGTATTAACAAGGTATAAAATCTTAAGTCTCCAAAAATTGTATAATAATATTTTATAAAAATGTAAAAATCTTTTAAGTTCATGAGAAAAAGCTAATGAGGACTTAATAGTGACAACGCTTTCAGCATACTGCAGTTTTAAACTTAGAAAAGTCATCTTTTATTCTAGAATGTGACCTCTTTCACAAGGTTTTATTTTTCCAATATTTTCATAAATCATCTTATGCTAGGATCCAGCAGAATCCAATTACCAATTCACAACACAACTTAGTGAAAACAACCACTTGTACATGCACATATCCAAATTCTAAAGGCAAAAGACTACCGTACCCAATCGGTACCCCAAGCTGGACTTGAATACTAATGTTAATTATTTATTCCCTAAGGTTGAAGCACAAAATCAACACATCCTCCTTTGACTTGCACACAACCCTCAAAATATGTTTCTCCATACTTCTGCCCATTAAACAACATCATAAGAACACAGCATTGTAACATTTTATTGTTTCTCTCCAACAGAGTACTCAAAGAAAATGCAGAAACATTTTAATTTCCTTCCCCCTCCAATGACATTTATCACACTACCTGCTTTTACCTTTACATAATTGACTTATGTCTTCAGGAAGCGTTAAATTAGCACACCTTGGAGAAGATGAGAACAGACCAGCAGGTTTGTGGAAGAGAGGATATACCAAGGATACTTCGCTGAACAAAGTGTCACACAGCAATTCCTCAGGAGTTGGCCTTTAATTAAGAAAAGAGAGTGAAACACTAGGAGTAAAGTGCTGCCAAAATGTACATTTCTGTAAGAAATGTGCCCAGTAACAATATTAGCAAGTTAATTTAAGTTATATTGAAAATGTAAAGTAGTAAAAATGTCTTCCAATTTTGTTGAATTCATGATGCATAACACACCCCACACTCTGTTTACAGCCCAAATCTCACTTCTATTTAATGCACATAGCAACTATTTTATTAATTCCCTTTTAGTTCCTTTAAGCAGAGATGGAAAAACACAAATGGAAAGCCTTGATTAAAGAACAAACGAATACTTCAGTTTTCAGAACAAAGCTGTGGTGGACTGACATAATGAAAAAGTACTTTGAAAGCAGAGTTTTGAAGAAAGCAGCCCTAATTCTGGCTACAACAGAGCTACAGTAACCACCACCAACCTCCAGACATGGAATCAGTAAAAGCTGTGAACTTAGAACTATAAATGCCTGAATAGCTTTCCCCCAGAATACCCAGATTCAATTTCAAGGTTTTGCACACTTGATTTCCACCCCCTCCAATTCTTTTCCTTTAGAGAAAAAAAGCAACAAAATCAAGAATTTCTTATGGGCAGTACAAATCATCAGAACTCCAAAAAAGGTTCAGCAACAGGTCTTACCATTTCATAGGCTAGTTTACTAGGCATTTGGACTGCATACTTGCCTCTTAGAAGGTTGGAATGTAAGGCATTTCTTCAGTAGAGATATGATATTTTCAGAAAGGTCCTGGAACATTAGAAAAATACAAAGGAGATCTGTTTATTACTTTCTTAATTCAGCAAGCCACTTAGCTCATACTTAACTTTAATATACTGGCTATTCCTTTGAGGGTAATAAAATTTCACACCTATACATATGAAGTTGGCTGTGTCAGAAGTATTTCTTCTCACCTTCCAACACTGCATTTGCTTTGGGGGAAAAAAAAAGATACTAAAAAATTTGCAATGTATGCAGCTTTTCATATATATATATATATTTTTTTTTTTAATGTAGATATTCTGTACCCAGATTGAAACAATGCAGTACCTAGGAACTCCCCTCTGCTAACAGTCAGAATCCTTTTATACAACGTCTCAAAAAATACAGACGCTAAAGTTCAGAGATGAACTTTGGATGTGGAGAGGAATTGAACCATATAAACCTTCACTATCAGAATGCGTGGGCCAAATAGAAGACTAAATTTCTACAAGAAAAATACTTAGCCTCCAACACTTTACATAAAATTTATAACTCCTTAAACTATCCAGAGACCATGAACGTTTACTGAGATTGACAAAAATTTGGGGAAAGAAAGACTATTACCAGTACTGGTCATTTGAAAGGTTCCTACATATATAGTTTAGACTTCAAAATTTTTCCATTTTCATTTTTTTATACTGCAACCGTCTGATACAAAAATTTTATAGCTGATGTTTAGACCCTGATTTCTCCCACAGGCGGCAGGACTGTGCTTAAATTTTTTTCAGTTATTTAGCTTAAGGGCAACAACATTCATTATTAGAGACACCCAG